>BLSH010142204.1:871350-881730 GCA_018402905.1 Glandirana rugosa | reverse complement strand
AGCACAGACTCATCAGTACCCATCAGCACAGCTTCATAAGTCCCCATAAATGCAGCCTCACCAGTGCCCATCAGCGCAGCCTGATCAGTGCCCATCAATGCAGCCTCATCAGTGCCCATGAGTGCAGCCTCACCATTGCCCATAAGTGCAGCCTCATAAGTGCCCATCAATGCAGCCTCACCAGTGCCCATGAGCACAGCCTCAACAGTGCCCATCAATGCAGTTTCAACAGTGCCCATCAATGCAGCTTCACCAGTGCCCATCAGTGCAGCCTGATTAGTGCCCATCAATGCAGCCTCACCAGTGCCCATCAGTGCAGCCTGACCAGTGCAGGGAATCAGAGAGAGGTGAGGAAGAGGAAAGCCAGCCAGATCATTGCACAGAGCAGGGATCGCCCGCTGTGACAGCTTTGTTTTGAATTGCACGGTGTTCCCAGCGCTTGCAGTCACACAAAGTCCTGCCTCCTGGATCGGCTCCTATGATAGATGACACACGTCCCAGCATTGGACCAGTGTTCTGTCTATCAAAGGAGCCTATCTAGTAGGCGGGACTTTGTGTGACTGTGTTGCAATTCAAATCAAAGCCATCACAGTGGGCGACACCGGCCTGACACCCCCAATGTGTGGCACCTGGGGCGGACCCCCCCCCCCCCCCCCGTTGGTATGCCACTGGCTTCAGCACCCCCCGCCTCAGCTTCTGGTGCCTGGGTGCATGTGTATATTCCAGGAGGCTAAGGAAGGACAGTGCATGTCATTCCCCTAGGCAAATGATGTGCAAGGGTGATGGGGACAGGCAATCTTGTAAAAAAAAAAAAAAACATAATCCAAGCAGAGGGGTGGAGAGGAAGGATCATGGTTTAGACTGGCAGCCCTCCAGCTGTTGTAGAACTACAAGTTCCATCCTCATGCCTCTTAGGGATGCACCGATTCTGATACCGGGTCTGCGGGTCCAGTGGATTGGTGGGCTAACTGGTGTCGGTTCCATCGGTTCGATAGTATGGTGGTGACCCATTGGGTATATCCCTCACAAGCCCGATTGATTTGCTGGCCATATGGTCATGTGAATCCAACTTTTCTGGTAAGCAGACATCTTGTCATTCCCGGTCGGTGATGGTACTGGTGAATCACAGAAGTTGGATATATTGGATTTCACTGAATACATGTCCGTTGAAGTTTCTTCACCCTTTGGGACTTTTTACTAAAGACTTATTTTTCACTTTCATTTTTTACTTTTTTATGTTTATCTGTGTATGCACTTTATTTATATGTATGAGATATTAGCATTCAATACTATACCCACAGAAACGTGACTTTGCCCCTTGCGGTTGTTCACTGATGAATTTATGATTTTCTGTTTTTTAGCTAATGTTTTAGCGCAGCTCTGTTTTTTGATTATTGTTTACACTACTGGTCAGGTAGAGTGCTTGCTGCTTTTCCCTTTTGCGCATTTACTTTATTTTTATTAATGTACCATGTAGTCTCTGGCTGTCTCCTGTACCATGCAGTCTCTGGCTGTCTCCTGTAGCATGTAAGCCCTGGCTGTCTAATGTACCATGCAGTCCCTGGCTGTCTAATATACCATGAAGTCTCTAGCTGTCTAATGTACCATGCTGTTTCTGGCTGTCTCTTGTAGCATGTAGTCCCTGGCTGTCTAATGTACCATGCAGTCCCTGACTGTCTAATGTACCATGTAGTCTCTGGCTGTCTCCTGTAGCATGCAGTCTCTGGCTGTCTCCTGTAGCATGCAGTCTCTGGCTGTCTCCTGTAGCATGCAGTCTCTGGCTGTCTCCTGTACCATGCAGTCTCTGACTGACTCCTGTACCATGCAGTCTCTGGTTGTCTCCTGCACCATGCAGTCTCTGGCTGTCTCCTGCACCAAGCAGTCTCTTGCTGTCTCCTGTACCATGCAGTCTCTGGCTGTCCCCTGCACCATGCAGTCTCTGGTTGTCTACAGCACCATGCAGTCTCTGGCTGTCTCCTGCACCATGCAGTCTCTGGCTGTCTCCTGCACCATGCAGTCTCTGGCTGTCTCCTGTAACAGGCCTGCAGTCTCTGGCTGTCTCCTATACCAGACTTGCAGTCACTGCTGTCACTTCTGTCTGTTGCCACCACCTTCCCTCCACAAGCTGTCACCTCTGCCCCCATGTCTCCCAATCACCCTCCTATCCCTATCCTCTTTCCCCCAGTGATGACAGCCTTTTCCACCCCAACTCTGCACACGTATTGTGTGATCAGGACACCATTGTCAGTGCTGTGCACTCCCATCCTAGTGATTGTTACCAAGAAGAAGACACCAAACCCACATTCGCCAATCAGAGAACGTAGCACAGGGACATGAGAGCTGACAGCAAGAAGAGACATGACAGCTGGCCAACCATTTTCCTCTTCATACTACAAACTGCACAGGTGGGATTTGTGTTAGTGTCTCCTGGCTCCTTAGGGCAGGAGAGGGAGTGGGTAGCGGTGGTCACGGCCACAGCTCAAAGTGGCCCCAGAGCAGGCGGCCTACCTCTATCCCGGTAGGCCAGTCTGGCCCTGTAAGTACTCTATCTGCAGGAGAACATATAAATGTATCCACCTGTTCTACATCCAGCCACTACTCCTGATGTGACAACCACATACTACTAACACACACAAATGCACACCTATCTGAGCTCTCACATGCAGACATCCCAACCTGCAAAAACTAATTTCAGGGAGGTGGCAAACTCATTTCAGGGAGGTGGCGCTCCGCACTGACCCCTCCCCCCCCCACACTGACTTAGGCAGCCAGGAAATGTCATGTCCTTGTTCATACATGATGTATGGAAAAAATTATATAAAAGTTACTGAATGGCCTCTGTGGATCTGATATGGCACCATATTCTAAGTAAATGGCCCCTGTAGAGAGAATCTAGTTCCTGTAGTGCTGACTCAGTGTCCTGTTCAAAATAGCCCCTGCTCAGACTTGGCATGCTGTGACTCACTCACTGCTCTCTGGGATCCTGAGTGACACATGTGTAGCGGTACCCCCCAAAGGAGCTGCTGATTTATTAGACCCGGGCCACCCTCTGATTGTCCTGCAGCCACTCACAACAAATTTTCAGGTGCATACACACAATCTTGCTCGTTACCCCAATGACCAGTCTAGGGGATGGGTTTTGATGCTTTATTGTAGAATTTGGATAGGAGAAGGGAATGGATGGGATACTCCAAGTTAACTAACCCCAAGCGAGGACAACTTCTCCCTATCTCTGTATAGCAGACTGTCAGTGGCACTACATAGCAAACTAATTAGAGTTGAGCGAACCCAAACTGTAAAGTTGGGGTTCGTACCGGACTTTGGGGTGTCCGTGTCCTGAATCTAAACCCGAACATTTGAGAAAAAGTCAGGGTTCGTGTTTGGTATTCGGGTATTTTCCGCACCTTTTCAATAGCTGCAGGGCAGCCAATCAACAAGCGTTTCACTTGTTTGCCCTTAGAAGATATCACAGCCATGCCGACTAATGGCATGGCTGTGATTGGCCAATGCATCATGTGACCCAGACTATTTTTGGCGCCTGTTGAATAGCTGCAGGGCAGCCAATCAACAAGCGTTTCACTCGTTTGCCCTTAGAAGCCATCACATCCATGCCTACTAATGGCATGGCTGTGATTGGCTAGTGCATCATGTGACCCAGCCTCTATATGAGCTGGAGTCACGTCGTGCCATATGTCACATCGTCTTGTAATGGAGTGGGGAGAGGATGCTGCCGCCGCTGTGAGGGAGAGGTTAGCGTTCTAATATAATCTCCTCCTGCATTAGAGACAGATTCCTGCCGGTGCTGTGAGGGAAAGATTAGCGTGCTAATATCATTTGATACTGCATTAGGAACAGTTTCCTGGTGCTCTGAGGGAAACATTAGCATTCTAATATCAACTGATAGGGCATTAGGGACAGGTTCCTGGTGCTGTGAGGGACAGATTATCATTCTAAAATCATCTCATAGTGGAGTAGGGAGAGGTTCCTGTCGGTGCTGTGAGGGACATATTATCGTTCTAAAATCATCTCATACTGAAGTAGGGAGAGGTTTCTGTCGGTGCTGTAAGGGACATATCATTCTAAAATCATCTCATAGTGGAATAGGGATAGGTTCCTGTCAGTGCTGTAAGGGACAGATTATGGTTCTAAAATCATCTCATACTGGTGTAGGGAGAGGTTCCTGTCGGTGCTGTGAGGGACAGATTATCGTTTCAAAAACATCTCATACTGCAGTAGGGACAGGTTCCCGTCGGTGCTGTGAGGGACAGATTATCGTTCTAAAATCATCTCATAGTGGAGTAGGGAGAGGTTCCTGTTGGTGCTGTGAGGGACATATTATCGCTCTAAAATCATCTCATAGTGGAATAGGGAGAGATTCCTGTCGGTGCTGTGAGGGACAGATTATCGTTCTAAAATCATCTCATAGTGGAGTAGGGAGAGGTTCCTGTCGGTGCTGTGAGGGACATATTATCTTTCTAAAATCATCTCATACTGGAGTAGGGAGAGGTTCCTGTCGGTGCTGTGAGGGACAGATTATCGTTCTAAAATCATCTCATAGTGGAATAGGGAGAGGTTCCTGTCGGTGCTGTGAGGGACAGATTATCGTTCTAAAATCATCTCATAGTGGAGTAGGGAGAGGTTCCTGTCGGCGCTGTGAGGGACAGATTATCGTTCTAAAATCATCTCATAGTGGAGTAAGGAGAGGTTCCTGTCCGTGCTGTGGGGGACATTATTGTTCTAAAATCATCTCATACTGGAGTAGGGAGAGGTTCCTGTCCGTGCTGTGAGGGACATATTATCGTTCTAAAACCATCTCATAGTGGAATAGGGAGAGGTTCCTATCGGTACTGTGAGGGACAGATTATCGTTCTAATATCATCTCATCCTGCTTTAGAGACAGGTTCCTGGCGGTGCTGTGAGGGAAAGATTTGCGTTCTAATATCATCTAATACTGCATTAGGCACAGGTTCCTGGCTGTGCTGTTAGGAAAGATTAGCGTTCTAATATCATCTGACACTGCATTAGGAACAGTTTCCTGGTGCTCTGAGGGAAACATTGGCATTCTAATATCATCTGATACGGCATTAGGGACAGGTTCCTGGTGCTGTGAGGGACAGATTATTGTTCTAAAATCATCTCATAGTGGAGTAGGGAGAGGTTCCTGTCGGTGCTGTGAGGGACATATTATCGTTCTAAAATCATCTCATACTGAAGTAGGGAGAGGTTCCTGTCGGTGCTGTGAGGGACATATTATCATTCTAAAATCATCTCATAGTGGAATAGGGATAGGTTCCTGTCAGTGCTGCAAGGGACAGATTATGGTTCTAAAATCATCTCATACTGGTGTAGGGAGAGGTTCCAGTCGGTGCTGTGAGGGACATATTATCGTTCTAAAATCATCTCATACTGGAGTAGGGAGAGGTTCCTGTCGGTGCTGTGAGGGACAGATTATCGTTCTAAAACCATCTCATAGTGGAATAGGGAGAGGTTCCTGTCGGTGCTGTGAGGGACAAATTATCGTTCTAAAATCATCTCATACTGGAGTAGGGAGAGGTTCCTGTCCGTGCTGTGAGGGACATATTATCGTTCTAAAACCATCTCATAATGGAATAGAGAGAGGTTCCTATCGGTACTGTGAAGGACAGATTATCGTTCTAATATCATCTCATCCTGCATTAGAGACAGGTTCTTGGCGGTGCTGTGAGGGAAAGATTTGCGTTCTAATATCATCTAATACTGCATTAGGCACAGGTTCCTGGCTGTGCTGTTAGGAAAGATTAGCGTTCTAATATCATCTGACACTGCATTAGGAACAGTTTCCTGGTGCTCTGAGGGAAACATTGGCATTCTAATATCATCTGATACGGCATTAGGGACAGGTTCCTGGTGCTGTGAGGGACAGATTATTGTTCTAAAATCATCTCATAGTGGAGTAGGGAGAGGTTCCTGTCGGTGCTGTGAGGGACATATTATCGTTCTAAAATCATCTCATACTGAAGTAGGGAGAGGTTCCTGTCGGTGCTGTGAGGGACATATCATTCTAAAATCATCTCATAGTGGAATTGGGATAGGTTCCTTTCAGTGCTGTAAGGGACAGATTATGGTTCTAAAATCATCTCATACTGGTGTAGGGAGAGGTTCCTGTCGGTGCTGTGAGGGACATATTACCGTTCTAAAATCATCTCATACTGGAGTAGGGAGAGGTTCCTGTCGGTGCTGTGAGGGACATATTATCGTTCTAAAATCATCTCATAGTGGAATAGGGAGAGGTTCCTGTCAGTGCTGTGAGGGACAGATTATCGTCCTAAAATAATCTCATACTAGTGTAGGGAGAGGTTCCTGTCGGTGCTGTGAGGGACATATTATCGTTCTAAAATTATCTCATAGTGGAATAAGGAGGGGTTCCTGTCGGTGCTGTGAGGGACAGATTATCGTTCTAAAATCATCTCATACTGGAGTAGGGAGAGGTTACTTTCGGTGTTGTAAAGTACATATTATCATTCTAAAATCATCTCATACTGGTGTAGGGAGAGGTTCCTCTCGGTGCTGTGAGTGACATATTATTGTTCTAAAATTATCTCATACTAGAATAGGGAGTGGTTCCTGTCAATGCTGTCAGGGACAGATTATCGTTCTAAAACCATCTCATAGTGGAGTAAGGAGAGGATCCTGTCGGTGCTGTGAGGGACAGATTATCGTTCTAAAATCATCTCATACTGGAGTAGGGAGAGGTTCCTGACTGTGCTGTGAGGGACATATTATCGTTCTAAAATCATCTCATAGTGGAAAAAGGAGAGGTTCCTGTCGGTGCTGTGAGGGACAGATTATCATTCTAAAATTATCTCATACTGGTGTAGGGACAGGTTCTTGTCGGTGCTGTGAGGGACATATTATTGTTCTAAAATTATCTCATACTAGAGTAGGGAGAGGTTCCTGTCAGTGCTGTGAGGGACAGATTATCGTTCTAAAATCATCTCATACTGGAGTAAGGAGAGGTTCCTGTCGGTGCTGTGAGCGACATATTATAGTTCTAAAATCATCTCATACTGGAGTAAGGAGAGGTTCCTGTCGGTGCTGTGAGGGACATATTATCGTTCTAAAATCATCTCATAGCGGAATAGGGAGAGGTTCCTGTCGGTGCTGTGAGGGACATATTATCGTTCTAAAATCATCTCATAGTGGAGTAGGGAGAGGTTCCTGTCGGTGCTGTGAGGGACATATTATTGTTCTAAAATCATCTCATACTGGAGTAGAGAGAGGTTCCCGTCAGTGCTTTGAGGGACATATTGTTCTAAAATCATCTCATAGTGGAATAGAGAGAGGTTCCTGTCGGTGCTGTGAGGGACAGATTATCGTTCTAAAATCATCTCATACTGGTGTAGGGAGAGGTTCCTGTTGGTGCTGTGAGGGACAGATTATCGTTCTAAAATCATCTCATAGTGCAGTAGGGACAGGTTCCTGTCGGTGCTGTGAGGGACAGATTATCGTTCTAAAATCATCTCACAGTGGAGTAGGGAGAGGTTCCTGTCGGTGCTGTGAGGGACAGATTATTGTTCTAAAATCATCACGTACTGGTGTAGGGAAAGGTTCCTGTCCGTGATGTGAGGGACATATTATCATTCTAAAATCATCTCATAGTGGAGTAGGGAGAGGATCCTGTCGGTGCTGTGAGGGACAGATTATCGTTCTAAAAGCATCTCATACTGGAGTAGGGAGAGGTTCCTGTCGGTGCTGTGAGGGATATATTATCGTTCTAAAATCATCTCATAGTGGAGTAGGGAAAGGTTCCTGTCGTTGCTGTGAGGGACAGATTATTGTTCTAAAATCATCTCATACTGCAGTAGGGACAGGTTCCTGTCGGTGCTGTGAGGGACAGATTATCGTTCTAAAATCATCTCACAGTGGAGTAGGGAGAGGTTCCTGTCGGTGCTGTGAGGGACAGATTATTGTTCTAAAATCATCACGTACTGGTTTAGGGAAAGGTTCCTGTCCGTGATGTGAGGGCCATATTATCATTCTAAAATCATCTCATAGTGGAGTAGGGAGAGGATCCTGTCGGTGATGTGAGGGACAGATTATCGTTCTAAAAGCATCTCATACTGGAGTAGGGAGAGGTTCCTGTCGGTGCTGTGAGGGATATATTATCGTTCTAAAATCATCTCATAGTGGAATAAGGAGAGGTTCCTGTCGGTGCTGTGAGGGACAGATTATCGTTCTAAAATTATCTCATACTGGTATTGTCGGTGCTGTGAGGGACATATTATTGTTCTAAAATTATCTCATACTAGAGTAAGGATAGGTTCCTGTCAGTGCTGTGAGGGACATACTATTGTTCTAAAATCATCTCATACTGGAGCAGGAGGAGGTTCCTGTTGGTGCTGTGAGGGACATATCATCGTTCTAAAATCATCTCATAGTAGAATAGGGAGAGGTTCCTGTCAGTGCTGTGAGACACATATTATCGTTGTAAAATCATCTCATACTGGTGTAGGGAGAGGTTCCTGTTGGCTCTGTGAGGGACAGATTATCTTTCTAAAATCATCTCATACTGCAGTAGGGACAGGTTCCTGTCGGTGCTGTGAGGGAAAGATTATTACTCTAAAATCATCTCATAGTGGAATAAGGAGAGGTTCCTGTCGGTGCTGTGAGGGACAGATTATCGTTCTAAAATCATCTCATAGTGGAATAGGGAGAGGTTCCTGTCGGTGCTGTGAGGGAAAGATTATTCTTCTAAAATCATCTCATAGTGGAGTAGGGAGAGGTTCCTGTCGGTGCTGTGAGGGACAGATTATTGTTCTAAAATCATCTCGTACTGGTGTAGGGAGAGGTTCCTGCCCGTGGTGTGAGGGACATATTATCATTCTAAAATCATCTCATAGTGGAATAAGGAGAGGATCCTTTCGGTGCTGTGAGGGACAGATTATCTTTCTAAAATTATCTCATACTGGTCAAGGGACAGGTTCCTGTCGGTGCTGTGAGGGAAATATTATTGTTCTAAAATGATCTCATACTAGAGTAGGGAGAGGTTCCTGTCAGTGCTGTGAGGGACAGATTATCGTTCTAAAATCATCTCATAGTGGAGTAAGGAGAGGATCCTGTCGGTGCTGTGAGGGACAGATTATCGTTCTAAAATCATCTCATACTGGAGTCGGGAGAGGTTCCTGTCGGTGCTGTGAGGGGCATATTATCGTTCTAAAATCATCTCATAGTGGAATAAGGAGAGGTTCCTGTCGGTGCTGTGGGTGACAGATTATTGTTCTAAAATTATCTCATACTGGTGTAGGGACAGGTTACTGTCGGGGCTGTGAGGGACATATTATTGTTCTAAAATTATCTCATACTAGAGTAGGGAGAGGTTCCTGTCAGTGGTGTGAGGGACAGATTATCATTCTAAAATCATCTCATAGTGGAGTAAGGAGAGGTTCCTGTCGGTGCTGTGAGGGACATATTATAGTTCTAAAATCATCTCATACTGGAGTAAGGAGAGGTTCCTGTCGGTGCTTTGAGGGACATATTATCGTTCTAAAATCATCTCATAGTGGAATAGGGAGAGGTTCTTCTCGGTGTTGTGAGGGACAGATTATCATTCTAAAATCATCTCATACTAGTGTAGGGAGAGATTCCTGTCGGTGCTGTGAGGGACAGATTATCATTCTAAAATCATCTCATACTGCAGTAGGGACAGGTTCCTGTCTGTCCTGTGAGGAACAGATTATCGTTCTAAAATCATCTCATAGTGGAGTAGGGAGAGGTTCCTGTCAGTGCTGCAAGGGACAGATTATGGTTCTAAAATCATCTCATACTGGTGTAGGGAGAGGTTCCTGTCGGTGCTGTGAGGGACATATTATCGTTCTAAAATCATCTCATACTGGAGTAGGGAGAGGTTCCTGTCGGTGCTGTGAGGGACAGATTATCGTTCTAAAATCATCTCATTGTGGAATAGGGAGAGGTTCCTGTCGGTGCTGTGAGGGACAAATTATCGTTCTAAAATCATCTCATACTGGAGTAGGGAGAGGTTCCTGTCCGTGCTGTGAGGGACATATTATCGTTCTAAAACCATCTCATAATGGAATAGAGAGAGGTTCCTATCGGTACTGTGAAGGACAGATTATCGTTCTAATATCATCTCATCCTGCATTAGAGACAGGTTCTTGGCGGTGCTGTGAGGGAAAGATTTGCGTTCTAATATCATCTAATACTGCATTAGGCACAGGTTCCTGGCTGTGCTGTTAGGAAAGATTAGCGTTCTAATATCATCTGACACTGCATTAGGAACAGTTTTCTGGTGCTCTGAGGGAAACATTGGCATTCTAATATCATCTGATACGGCATTAGGGACAGGTTCCTGGTGCTGTGAGGGACAGATTATTGTTCTAAAAT
>BLSH010142204.1:830068-853001 GCA_018402905.1 Glandirana rugosa | reverse complement strand
GGGGGGGGGGGGGGGGGGGGGGGGGCGTGGCTCCCTCGTCCCCCCCCCCGCACCCTCACATTTACGGGATGCACCGGTTGATACATGCTGATGTTTATATTCCTTCATATTTTGGTCTTCATTGCCTGTTAATGCACAAGTGTTCATTGTTCTGCTTATCGTTTTACTGTAACTAGATAGAGGGGCCCCGCCTCCTCCACTGGTTCCCTAGCCTCACGTTGGGAGAAGAACTTGTCCACACCAAATTGAAGACTCTCTTTCCTCTGATTGGCTACCATAATCCCCCCACCACCTCCCATGAGGTTCCCCAGTGGAGAAGGTCAGTTACCTATGTTTCCTATGTTTCCTTGGTTCTCATTTATTTCCCTTAAGCCTGGCTGACTGACAATTGGGGTACCAGCCACAACTCTACCCTTTACACTAACCCGTCAATGCAGCTACTCACACTAAGTCCCAACCTCAAGCTAACAGCGGAAAACCGGCAATTACAGACCAGCGAACTCCCCTGGGCCTAAATGCGAGCACCAGCCACAAACCCAGCGCACCTTAGGTTCTCAACAAACCCTATACTCCCTTACGAAGGTTCTGCCCACATCTACACACACAACGTCATCTTAGACCCGATCCAAGTAACCCAATACTCTGCTAACTACCCCCCCATTCATGTGCCTCGCAGATCCCGCTTCGTAAGAAGGTATCTAGAGCCGTTTTACGTGCAGACCTCCGAATTACACCTACACCCACATCTACCCCGCCGCCCTCACCAACCTACAGTATCATCAGTGCCCATTGGGCTAATAGTCCCCACACAACCCAACCCAACCCACCCATCACCGCACCACGGCCTCGCACATATTTTCCCCTTTTTAATGCTTTCAATAGGGCGGATGGAGGAGTGACGGTCCTCCTTCAGACTTACCCTCTACACTCATCTCAATTCATACGTCAGCACCCTTATTGCCTTCGGAACCGACCCTTCCACGACCCCACAACAGCGCAATTCACGGAATTGCGATGACCCTTAGGCGATACCTGTATATACGGTGAACTAGCCGGACTAGCTTCACCATCGCCTTGTATTCACCCTTATCCACATTATCTCCAGTTGAGACTTAAAACAGATTAGGCAACGCAAGCACACATCCCTCCCCCCCTCCCTACCTATCTAAATACCCTACCTACCCCTTGTAGAGACACTCTCCACCTCTCGCACACCTTCCCGAAACGCCAAACATGCAAAGCCTCAACACCAATCCCCCTAAGGCTATTCTGAAAATCCTCTCCCTAAATGTTAAAGGTCTTAATACACCCGAGAAGAGATCCCAACTCCTGTTATACCTGAAAAAAAGTCAGGGCAGACGTGGTTCTCTTACAAGAAACACACTTTAAGACAAACCATATATCAAAGTTGACGAATAGAGATTATCCCACAGTCTTTCACGCCTCCAACCCCATAGCCAAAACTAAAGGGGCCTCTATTCTCATAGCAAAGCATCTCCCACTCGAAATCTCAGATACTCGTCTAGACGTCAATGGTCGCTACTGCTTCCTCAAGGGCAGACTATGGAATAGACCCATAACTATAGCCAACATTTACAGTCCCAACAATGCCCAACCTAGCTTCTTCAATAACATAGCGCTTCAGCTCTCCTCCTTTCAGTCAGGCATTCTCCTATTGGGAGGAGATTTCAATGTCACCCTAAACCCCCTAGAGGACACCTCCTCGGGCACCTCCTCACTCACGTATAGAGCTCTCAAAAGCATTAAAACACAATTAAACATGCTTTCCCTCCATGACACCTGGAGAACCCTCCACCCACACGCAAGAGACTACACCTATTACTCCGCCCCGCACGACAGATACTCCAGACTTGACTACATATTTATATCGCAGAATGACCTCCCTCTTCTCTCCAAAGCTCATATCGAACCACAATTTCTCTCGGACCATAACCCAGTCACGACAATCCTATCTTTCCAAAACAGACCAAGTCCCAATATATCTGGAGACTGGATTCCTCCCTATTGACAGACCAAGCCACCTTATCGGACATCACAGAACATCTCCAGCATTTCTTCCACACCAACGACACCCCTGACGTGTCCCGGGTGTCCCAATGGGAGGCTCATAAATGTGTTATCAGGGGCCTATTTATCCAAAAAGCAACCGCAAAACGAAAACTCCAAAGAAAGAAAACAGAGGAAATTCTCACTCGAATAAAGGCCCTTGAGAACACACACAAATCCTCGCTAGCTAAACAGACCTTAGAGAGGCTTGAAGAGGGGAATTACGAGACTTAATGCTTAAACATATACGAAGACACTACACTCTCTCCCATAAACTCTTTTATGAACATGGGAACAAGAGTGGCAAAATTCTTGCCCTTGCTTTACAAGCCAAAAAAGCCTCTACTTCAATAAGAGCCATCCGTCCATACTGTCCAACAACGCAGACATAGCGAAACAGTTTGCATCGTTCTACGCAAACCTTTACAACCTCCCCCAAGCTCCCAAGCCAAAAGATAACCCCAAGTCCAGAAGTGAGATAATTCAGCATAATTCAGGAATTCCTAGCGAATCATGGCCCATCACCCATCTCTCCAGAGCAAAAGAAAGAGCTAGAAGACCCGATCATGAAAACCAAACTCCTCCTTGCCCTGAAGCAAATGAAACAGGGTAAGAGTCCAGGCCCTGATGGACTCTGCTTATCATACTACAAGACATTCCAAGACACCTTAACAGCCCCTTTCCTTAAAACCTTCAACCACCTAGCTACCCCAAACATTTCCCCTCAGAATTTATTAAATGCCCATATCTGCCTGATTCCCAAGCCCGGAAAAGATGTAGAGAGACCAGCTAGTTATAGACCTATATCCCTGTTAAACACAGACAAAGATATATGCCAAAATACTTTTGAACCGTCTCCTTCCAATCCTCAACAACGCTATAGCCAAGGACCAAGTAGGGTTTATCCCCGGAAGAGAAGCCAGAGATAATACCCTAAAGGCAATCAATTTACACCACTGGCTCTCAAAATCCAAGTCCCCGGGTTTCTTTCTCTCCCTAGACGCTGAAAAGGCGTTCAACAGGGTGGCCTGGGATTACCTCAACATGGTTCTGGTTAAATTGGACCTGGGAGAAAGACTGATTAATAGTATAATGTCGTTATACTCTAACCCCAAGGCCCAGGTTCGTGCCAATGGCACCCCGTCGAGCGCCTTTCCCATTTTCAATGGCATGCATCAGGGCTGCCCCCTTTCTCCCCTACTCTTCGTCCTCACCCTAGAAACCTTCTTAAACATGATTAGAGCCAACACGAGTATCCACGGAATCGTCACCCAAGGAAAACAATACAAAATAGCAGCATACACAGACGACATCCTCCTATTTCTCTCCCAACCCATCATCTCTATACCCAACCTCCTTTTGGACCTTGATCTTTACCACTATATTTCACACTTTAAAATCAATTACGCTAAATCCCAAGCATTAAACATATCCCTCCCTGACAGTTTACTCGCTCAATGCAAACGCTCTTTCACCTTCAAATGGAATTCAGAAGCTATCACCTACCTAGGCATCCAAATCCCAAAGCACCTCGTTAATCTTTACAACATTAACTTCCCTCCAATAATCAAAGCTATTGCTACTGACTTGAAACGTTGGGACAAAGCTAACTTCTCTTGGTTTAGCAGGGCAGCTATCATTAAAATGAACGTACTACCCCGTCTCTTATATCTCCTACAGACAATCCCCATTTTCTTACCCAAATCATTTTTTGACGCAGTCAAAAAGATGTTCAGAAGCTTTATCTGGAACCACAAAACCCCAAGAATAAGCTTCTCACAGCTATCCAAACCCAAAACTAAAGGGGGTATCGGCCTCCCCGACATACAAATATATTACCTGGCATGCCACCTGCAGAGAAAACTAGATTGGCACCTACACCATCAAACCAAAGATTGGATAACACTAGAACACTTCTTCTCCCAGACCCCCACCTCTCAAACCCCATGGCTAAAGAAAAACCACCGTCCACCTGAACTTATTTCCCACCCCACAATAGGCCCTACGATCCTCGCTTTTGACACAGCAAACATGAAATACAAGATTTCGGCCAACCCGGGCCCTCTGACCCCGCTCCTCCAAAACCCAGTCTTCCCCCCAGGCCAGTCATCTCATCCACTATCAAAGTAGCAACCTCCAATGGCCCTACGATTACATCACCTCATGGAAAACGGGGTTCTACGGGATCCTACCCACATCAATGCTCTCCTGGAGACCAAACACCTAGACCCTTACAGCTACATACAAATTCAACATTTTATTTCCAGCTTAAAACCTCACGACAACCTAACAAACCACCCAACTACCTTTGACTCATTATGCATGGAGGGGAAACCGCTAAGACATGTTATCTCCTTGCTGCATAACATGCTCTGGGAATCTACCCCGCCTAGCTCCGGCGGAGCGCAGGATGCCTGGGCTCACTCCCTCCAAACCAACCTCTCAGATGAGGACTGGTCTACCATATTTCACCATACCCACAAGGGATCCCTGAACGTCACCATTCAGGAAAACAATTTCAAACTAGCCTCGCGCTGGTATTGGACTCCCACAACGATACACAAATATAACAAAGACATCCCAGACACGTGCTGGCAATGCTCCCAAACCCAGGGCTCCCGTCTCCATATATGGTGGGAATGCCCCTACGTCCAATCCTTTTGGAACCAAGTCCACAATTTGGTCTGCTCTACGACCACATACCTCTTATACTTCACACCTGGACAGTATCTCCTACACCATCAAGAAGTCGCGGACCCCTCTTACCACAAATCTCTAGCGATGGCCATGATCAACGCCGCCAAACTCTGCTTTCCCAGACTTTGGGGCATCACTAAAACCCCCTCCCTGGCAGACTGGTTCAAACAAATTGACAAAATAGCAGAAATGGAAGAGCTCATCGCCATCCCCCGAAATACCCCAAAATTGTACACAAAAAGATGGGCTTGTTGGTTACACTTCCAAACCTCGGACATATATAAACAGACCTTAAACACCCCCTATTCCCATACTCTTCCCATTCCCAGATCAACCATCCTCAATCATTAACAATTACCTCCTACGAACTATATGACCTTATACGCTCATAAGGCCTCCTAGACCAAAGCGAAGACCCCCTCCCTCCCCCACATCCTTACAATCCCCCATCTAAAATACACGTTCTCCACCGGTATAGCTACACTAACGTATTCCCTGGGAGCGCTCTCTCTTACCATCCCCCCTCTTCCCCCTACCCTCACGCTTCCGCTCTCCAACCCAATATTTCCACACCACCCCCCCCCCCTCACGCTGGACGCGATGAACGTAGTGCTTGCCTTCATGACTCGCAAAATCCCACTCAATACCCCCATCGAGTAAGCTGCATCACTCAAATAAAACATTGCAGATATGTTTCCTTGTAACGGATAAGGTTAATGTATGTATATACCTCTGTCTATTGTTCTGACATATCATTGTGACATACATTACTCACTATATACTTGTATCTTCTTGTAATATTCAATAAAGCTTTGTTGGAAAAAAAAAAGAACATCTGAAGGAGCTCGCAACAGATAAAGTCTTTCCTTCAGAACATTACTTATAGAGATATTGAGCAACTGCCCTCTGACATAGTAGCAGCTCTTAAACTTGACGTTGCATCAAAGTGGCCAACTGGCCCAACAAGTCTTCACAAAGTGTCTATTTGAAGAAAGTGTCCATAGTGAAACAGGAGAAGTCCTCTTTGGCATAAGTCCCTTTCTCCAAGTTGTATAGCAGATCCCAGATACCCCCTTCTTTGTTTTGCAAGGATAGAAGGGAAAGGGGATTGGGAATTGGGGGATTGCCCCCAGCAACAACATTGAACTTGAACAGATTACTGCAAACCAGTCATTCTTTAGGCATGACAGCCTTTTGCTGGAGATAAACAGAAGTACTTGAACATGGTTCAATAGTAAAAGTCTGGGTGAGGGATTTGAACCATCTTTCAGTCAGGACCCCAAATGATGCCGGACCACTCAATATCTTTCTTTTGGGGGGGAGTGTCGGCTGAAAAAAAAAACAGCCGCAGCCCAGTAAGCTAGACAGCTTCTTCGCGCCGTCTGCAAGAGGCCTCCGGCAAGATGGCGGTGGCGAGGCAAACGACCGCTCTCACGATAAGGCCGCCGCAGAACACAGCAACGGGATTAACGGTCCCCGAGCCACAACGAGCAATCCACACAGCCACCCTTCCTCAGGAGCCTCGACCCCATCCACCAGGAGTCCGCTCAAGCAGAAACCCAGGATGGAGGCCCAGAAAGCACAGACACCTGGGGACACAAGCATGGAGGTAAGCTGCGCTCCTAACGGCACACAGCATGTCACCAACGACCCCATTGCCAGCTACCCCACTACAAACCAACTAGTATCGGACACTACCCTAAAAGAAATGCTGATATTCTTAAGGGCATCCATACAAACAGACATTGTAGCTGGTATTAATAAATGACAAGAGGAGGTGCATGCAATAGGAACACGGATCGACCATGTGGAACACAAAATGGACGATTACACCACGTCCTTTAACACATTGGTGGATGCACATAATGACCAGGCAGATGAGATTAAGTGGCTGAAAGACAAGGTCTCAGACCTTGAAGACCGCTCGAGAAGGAACAATATTAAGATCAGGGGGATTCCAGAGTCAGTCCCCCCCACACAACTCCTTCAGTACGCTCAGACACTATTTTCCTCACTGATACCTACCCTAACATCTCAAGACCTGTTGGTTGATCAAATTCATAGACTGCCTAAACCCTTGTTTCTTCTGCAAGAAACACCTAGAGATGTTCTCCTGAGGGTTCATTTCTACCATATCAAGGAGCAAATTATGCTAGCATCACGCAAACCCAATAGCTTACCACCAGCGTACTCCTCCATACACCTCTTGCCAGATCTATCCAGGTACACACTGCAGCATCGCAGGAATCTAGCAACCATTACGAAAGCTCTCAGGAATCACGATATCCAACACAGATGGAAATATCCAGCCACAATGGTGATCACACACAACAGCACAAATAAGAGCATCACGTCCCTAGAGGAGGGCATATCCGCCCTTAAACTCTGGGGCATCATCCCTGATCATCATCCAGCCCTTGCACAGGGGCATAAAGCAGCCAATCTTCAGGAAGAATGGACAGTGGTTTCACACAAAAAAGACCAGCAAAGAAGAACCCAGCAGGGGCCCTTCAACACCATTAACTTTCTACTAATCTCTCCCACAGAATGGAACTTAATCCAATCTGACACCCTCACAACTATGTTGCAATATTCCACATTGCATATGGATCCAACAAGAGATCCTTCTTTTTTTAAAGGCCTACGGTTTCAGCCTGTGTGTTGTTTAATTTACTCTTTCCTTTTTAAGTTTTACGTTTGTTCTATACAGCAGAGTTATCCACAGAAACAGGATATCCCAAGCAACAAGCACAGATTCAGCAACTCTCTTCGGAAATGCAGAATCTCCACCAAAAAGACAATCCCAGCGCTTCAGATTACAAAACACGAACTTCTGAACAGTGAGTACCCAATCATCCAACACATCAAACCTATCACCCACTCCCAATGGCTATAAACTGTTTATCACTTAACATAAAAGGTATGAACCACCCAGCAAAAAGACACACAATGTGGGCAGAAGCCTTAAAACAAAAAATTGACATACTCTGTATACAAGAGACCCATTTCCAATTAGGCAAAGCACCAAGCTGTACCCACAAGGATTTTCCGCACATTTTCTTTGCAAACACTCCAGACCACAAGAAAGGTGGTATAATGGTGGCCGTAAAGACTTCCTTATCCTTTCAACTAAAACAATCTATTATTGATGAAAATGGGCTCTACATCATCATTACAGGAGACATTAACGGTAGACCATACACTATAACTTCTATTTATGCGCCTAATACACATCAAATTCGCTTTATAAAGAAAGTCCTCAAACTAGTTAAATATTTCAGATATGGAAGCCTTCTAATCTGCGGAGACTTTAACACAATCGTGGATGCTAGCATGGACACGACAGGGAAAAAGGACCCCCATCCAGGATCCCTAAAAACTTCTCCATTCGGAAGACTTATACGATGTATGGAGGTGCAAACACGCAAACGAAAAGAACTTCATCTATTACTCCCACAGGCACTTAATGTACTCACGTATAGACATGTTTATAACAGACAATTGGCTGCTCCAAAATATCTCAGAAGCACAAATTCAAGATATACAATGGTCAGATCACGCAGCCATAATGTTACAAATAGTAGGGAGAGATGTCCCCCCCTCCTCACCCATCTGGCGATGTAATAATAAAATTATTCAAGAGCCAAAATTTTTTCACCAAATATCGCAACACCTAAAATAATTTTTTCAGACCAACGAAAACTCAGTACCGAACCCTTTCACTCTGTGGAATGCCCATAAAGCATTTATCAGAGGAATTCTCATTCAGATAGGAGCTAGGGAAAAGAAAAGATATAACGCCACTCTGAACTCCATACTCTCAGACATACAGAATCCAGAAAACGCCAACAAACAGGCACCCAACGCTCAAACAGCATTGGAGCTTGTGAGACTTAGGGAGCATCTTAGAGACCACCTAAACAAAGACTATGACAAATACTTGAGTCGTCTCCATCTCAATACGTACTCCAACTCTAAAAGAGCTGGAAAGTACTTAGCAAATAGAATCAAAGCTGCGTGAACAAAAACAAAAATAGCTTTCATTAGGCACCTTAAACTAGGTCACAAAATAATAAACCCGCAGGAGATAGCAGACCAGTTTGAAGAATTTTACAGCTCCCTCTATAACCTGCGCAAAGATGAGACAATGCCACAACCCACTCCAGACAACATAAGAAACTTTCTCAAATATTTACACCTCCCTACAATATCTCCATCCCAACTAGACCTCCTGAACACTCCCTTTACAATAGCTGAAATAGTTAAAACAATTACCTCCCTACCAAATGGGAAATCTCCAGGTCCGGACGGGTTCTCAAATGAGTACCTCAAGGTGTTCAAACACGTACTATCCCATTATATGCAGAAACTCTTCCAAGAAGCAGCCGCAACCTCAACATTTCCTTCGGAGATGTTGAGAGCACACATAATTACACTACCAAAACCAGGTAAAAATCCAGAATCACCGGCCAACTTCAGGCCGATCTCACTTTTAAACGCTGACATAAAAACATATGCCAAACTCATTGCTGGGTGATTTCACACAATCATACCAACCCTAATTAAACGAGACCAGATTGGCTTTGTGAGGGGGAGACAGACCTCAGACGCCACAAGAAGAGTAATCAACATTATTCACCATGCGGAAAAGTCACGAACGCCTTCTCTGCTACTATCCATAGATGCAGAGAAGGTGTTCGACAGGGTGCACTGGGGATACATGGCAGAGGTTTTGTCTGTCTATGGTCTCAGGGGCTCAATACTGAATGCCATGCTTGCTCTATATTCATGTCCATCTGCTCAAGTATATACCTCCGGCTTGCTATCTGGGATCTTTGAGATCACTAACAGGACGCGCCAGGGCTGTCCATTATCACCTTATATATTTAACCTACTGATAGAACCGTTAGCCGAAGCTATACGTTCCCATCCAGGAATAAAAGGCTTTGATATTAAACTACAATCACATGTCATCAATCTTTTTGCTGACGACGTGATACTACTCTTAACCAATCCATCCCAGTCCCTTCCATTGGCTAATGACATTCTAACAAAATTTGGGGAAGTATCCTATTATAAAGTGAATTATGATAAATCCCTAATTTTAGACATGAAAATTCCCCCGGGGAAAACTAGAAAGAGAGCTACCATACAAGTGGTCCAACGAAGGCATACAATACTTGGGATTAACTCTAACAGCATCCACTTCAACCTTCGCACAAATTAATTGCAACCCTCTAATAGCGAAAATAGGGAACCAACTCAAAGAATTGGAAAAAAAAGAAATTTCCTGGATGGGAAGAGTAGCCACATTCAAAATGCTAATCCTCCCACAGATTTTATATGTCTTCCGAGCACTGCCCATAAACATTCCCACGCGTATAATTCAAACTTTATCGAATCTCATGTGGAAGTTCATTTGGAAAGGGAAAAAAGCGAGATGTGCCCGGGTAAACAAACGTATGGGTGGCGCAGGAATACCAGAGATATGCGATTATTGGTGGGCGGTTAGACTTGACCAACTTAAAAACTGGTTCCACAAGGAAAACACACCTCTATGGTTATCCATTGAAGCTAAGTCTGGCCCAATGCAAGACTTAAAAAATATGCTAGCGGTGGATCTATGGGTACCATGGGTCACAAAAAATTTACCCCCAATGATCAGTATATCCATACAGGCATGGAGACTCATCACCAGTCGAAACAACACCAAATCCCCGGTAATAACACACCTCCTTCCCATTAACGTACTAGATGACCTAATGCTCTCGATGATGTCAGCACCCCTTAAAAGCTATGGTATAAAATTTGTACAAGACTTAACCCAAGGCAAAACGCACAAGGCCATCAACCAACTGATGACAGAATTTCACCTTCCACAGCACCTACAGTTCACTTGCTATAGGATTGTGCAGTTCCTTAAAGCTCACCCGTTAGTTGACCTACAAATTCCCTCAAATGTATGGAATTTCTATGAAACATCCAATACTAATAGCAAAGGTATACATTTTTTTAACAACATCTTACAGGAGAAAGGCACTTTCACAAAATCAAAAAATATGAGGAAATGGGAGACAGAACTAGACACATCCCTCCGAGACACTCAATGGTTAGCAGCTCTGAGGGCGCTTCAAACTAATACTCACTGTACTACCCATTGGGAAATGACAATCAAAATTACCAACAGGTGGCAATACACTCCATATAGGCTCTCAAAAATCTTCCCAGAATCCTCCCCACTTTGTTGGAGAGACTGCGGATTCACAGGTAATCTGCTACACACCTTTTGAAGCTGCCCAAACTTGACCAGCTTTTGGAACCAAACCTTTCGACTAATATCATCTACAACAGGGATATTAACGAAACCTCAACCCGAACTAGCCATTCTTCACATAGGCATAGAAAAATTCCCCAAGTTCTTGAGACCTGTAGTTACTCATATATTACTAGTGGCCCATACCTTAATATTACAAAACTGGAAATCCGCCATAGCATAAATATTTCTGACTTGAAATTGTTAGTGCACAGAAACTACTCCTTCGAACGACTACTAGCAGTTAATTCTGGGAAAGGACTTTCGACCGACTGTGGAGCGCTTGGACTGACATTCAATCCCCAAAACCACGCTCGCCATATATAACTTCACCTCCCGTACCATAAGCAAGGTAATATGAGATATTCAAACTACTATGTTTATTCAAACTGCTACGCGCATTTAAACTACTATGTTTATAGCTACTACTTGATTAAAATTTTACAACCTGCTGAACTATGTTGGTATATTTGTGATAACACTTCATGCTGTATACTATATTCTGTTGTTAAAACTAATAAAAAATCTATTGAAAGAAAAAATATCTTTCTTTTGGGGCCATTTACTACCACCTTGTCAATGTGGACGGATCTCCCAAGACTCCAGTTCTCTTTAACGGCAAGGAATTCTTTCCAAAGTGAAGGTTTTGTCTGGTTGCGGTAGGGCTTTGCGATGAACATAAAGTATGTCTGCTTCATCACACCATACATCTCTTTTGGCCTCTATTTCTTTAATAACCTCCTGGGGAGCATAGGGGTAATACCCGTATTCTAAGGCAACTTTACACTGTACAAGTCTCTTTTGGCAAACTTTGTCTATCACCTTTTCCAGCTGGGGCATAGACGGTTACTTCCTTTTTAATAAGGAGGGCATAGGCCTCATTCTGTGCTCGAACTCGAGCGTAGTTGCAAGGAGTGGATAGATCAGGGGCCCTATTGGCATAGGCTTCACAAAACCCTAGGTTCCTGGCGCACTGAACAAGGATAGACTCTTTTTCATGATTTCCATCCTGAACATAAAGTATGTCTGCTTCATCACACCATACATCTCTATTGGCCTCTATTTCCTCCATAACCTCCTGGGGAGCATACGGGTAATACCCATATTCTAAGGCAACTTTACACTGTACAAGTCTCTGCAACCGGGAGAATTTTGGCAAACTTTGTCTATCACCCTTTCCAGCTGGGGCATAGATGGTTACTTCCTTTTTAATGAGGAGGGTATAGGCCTCATTCTGTGCTCGAACCCGGGCGTAGTTGCGAGGAGGGGATAGATCAGGGGCCCTATTGGCATAGGCTTCACAAAACCCCAGGTTCCTAGCACACTGCACAAGGATAGACTCTTTTTCATGATTTCCATCCTGTTGGTCAGAACATAAAGACTCTTCTTTTTCTGTAGCCTCACAGTCCCATTCGGTGTCCACTTCTGACCCCCCCACTCTGCTATCCTCTCATCTATGGACCCAACACGGCATATAAAGCTGAGTGACCCCACATCAATAATTCCCGGTCTGTCCTCACTTGAAGGGCTTGTGGACCCTGACCTCTGTAGTGGACGGGTCCCCTCTGTAGCTTTAAGAGCCGAAAGATGGGTCACATGGGTGGTTGCTGATAGCATTAGCTGCTGTATTTGCTGCCCTGTCCTAGATTGCTGAGTGTTTTGCACGGTGGATATGCAGGTCTCTCTGGTTTGACAAACAGTGGTGTGGGTGTAAACCACTGGACCCGGCTCCAGCTGCGCCCTCAGAGCACGCCTGTCTCCCCCAGTAGTCAGAACAATAGGCATGGACATTTCTGTGATGAACCCTGTCTCCCAAGTAACATGTGGTTGACAGTTACTCAGCTCTAGCTGCAGCAGCATCTCCCCGCAATGGCCACACTGACCCCAGGCATGCAGTCTCACCGTCACTCGTTGGCATCTGCCACATACCAGACAGATGTGTTCCTTGTCTTCCTTACTGCATAGCTCCAGACTCCCGCGGGGTGTCAATCTCACTCCGGTGTCGGTCAGTGTGCGGCTCTGCAACACAGTCAGACTCCCTGGCTCCTCACCACGTGAAGCAACTCCAGACTCCTCCATGTTGCTACTCTGCACACTCGGCTTTCTCTAGGCTACACCTGGAAGTGGAAGTGACATCACTGCTCTTCTTCTCACTTGGGATTTGCCGATCATGGATGGAGACTCCACCCACACCAGGCCAACTGACTGCTACTCCACCTGTAGGGTGGGTCTACCTAGTGTGCTCTCTCCCGCGCTGCAAATGAACCCCTACACCACTGTCACTCGAACACCATCCGGCATCAACAGGTACTACTGTGAAGCAGACAGCGTCAAACACAGCAGACACACAGACAGCGTTCTCTTTCCAGCGCTCAGAACCACAATCTTCACTGCTGTGACTTGGAAATGTCCTGTTACTAGCGAATGTGCAGCAGACATTCACTTCCATAGTACACGTGCTCACACGGCCCTCAGCGGCCACCATTTTAACTCCTGAATAAACTTTCCCTTTTTCACTCTCTATCAGTATGGTTGCACTAATCACTGTAGAGCAGACATTAACATGACACACTTTCTCTTCGATTGCGGTCCCGCAATCCACATGGCAAGACATAGCAACTTCTCAAACACTTTATCCGGTCATTGCTAATGACATCCACTGCTGCGATAATTAAGGGGATATATCCCGGACTGACGAGCCCCCACATGTAGCGTAACCCCCAAAGGAGCTGATGATTTATTTGACATGGGCCTCCCTCTGATTATCCTGCAGCCAGTCACAACAAATTTTCACACTGTCAGGTGCATACACACAATCCTGCTCGTTATTCCAATGACCAGTCTAGGGGATGAGTTTTAATGCTTTATTGTAGAACTTGGATAGGAGAAGGGAATGGATGGGATACTCCAAGTTAACTAACTCCAAGCGAGGACAACTTCTCCCTATCTCTGTATAGCAGACTGTCAGTGGCACTACAGAGCAGACTGATCCCAGTGACACAAGTAGCAAACTGTTCCCAGTGAAACAAGTCCCTATTTAAGCAGAAGAGGATAAGCTGGACTTTGTTTCTTCAAGACACTCACCAGTGTCTCCTTTCTAGCTCTATGTAGCAGACTACCAACGGCACTTAATGGCAGGCCAATTTCAATGAAACACATCCCTTTTTAAGCAGAAGAGGATAAGCCGGACTTTGTTTCTTCAAGACACTCACCGGAGTCTCCTTTCTAGCTCACACACCCAGTTAGCTGACTATGAGGAGCAGGAGGGGGATTCTAGCAACTCAGTCTCAGGGATCCCTTTTGGGTTCTGTACTCACACCATGTCCCAGGACAGCCGGCAGCTCTCTTCCAACTTCCAAGCGACACCTTGCCACTGTAATACCAGACAGGATCCAAGGACGTCCACCCTCTTTCAGCTTGCAGAGGAACTCTGGGCTGTAGCTTCAGCAACTCCAGCTAGGCCTCGACCAGGCCCAGTATCCAACAGCCTCCTGGACAGGCCTCAGGCCTAGCAGCCAGGAGCTGAACACACACCTACACCCCTGAGGTCTGGGTGGGTAGGAACTCATGACCTTGAGCCTATGTGCTCCTTTTTATATGGATACAGTCACCCAAAATGCAATGGGGCACCTCCCCTGGTAATTGGTCAGAACTGCATCCACATACACCTGCTGTCACTGGCTGGGTTTTCCTCCCACTGTCCAATAGGAACCCATACTACTGGACAGTGTAAAACTTTCCAGACCACATGAATCAGCACCAGAGTATACTGAGCAGACCTTACTAAAATCAAGGCTCTCTGGTAAGCAGACAGCATCTAAAATTTACCTATCTGCTCTCCAGTTAAGCAGAGAAAGCCAAAAACTATATACACTCACTAACAGCCAAACTAGGAGGGCACTACACATGACTGAGTGAGTGAGTGAGCTGAGATGTGGTGAGAGAATGACACACAGTGATGCTCAGTGTCACTCTCTCCACTGTGGGAGAATAGCTTGTGGGGATCACTTTTCAGGGGAAAAGATTCAGCATGGATGTCAGATTCTTTAAAGTCTAGCGGCTTGCCAGGTTTATTTTTACAGGTTTGCAAGATCAAAACATAAAAAGAAACAGAAAACAAAACCTTGCCGTCTGGCGCTACAATAAACAAAGAGATTCCTCTCTATACAGTGTGGGGCTATCCCTGACAACCACAAAACATAAGCACATTGCAAACCTTGTTTTTTGAGTCCAAATTAGCACACAGAGCTCTCTCAGCTTTCTCCCTCTGAGACCCAGGATCAACTTCAAGTGATATCTCTTCCTGATCATTAAATTCAGGTGGAGAGGGGTTTGAGTAGACCAGAAAGTCCAGGCCGGAACTAGCTCTGCCATGGTGGCCGGCAAAACCTGAGTCGGACTCCCGCTAGTTGCCTCAAAATGATTGCATGCGAGGCAACAAGTATTGCCCATCCATTGTCGTGCCTCACATAACATATCATCCCCCTCTGCTCAAGCTCCTGGGGCAGGACAACTATCCTGACCATGCAGTGGGCCCAGGAAAGACCATCAGAGTTATTTTGGAGCCTTCCACCTAGTCACTCGGCTATTTTTCTCCCGGTTGTTGCATATCCACTTAAGGGGGGCATGGTCGGTGACTAGCCTGAATGACCTTCCCAGCAGGTAGTATTTTAGGGCCTCTAAGGCCCACTTGATAACCAGGCACTCCTTCTCTACAATGACATAATTCTTTTCATGTCTATTAAGCTTCCTGCTTAAGTAGGTGACCAGGTGCTCCTCGCTGTCTCTGATCTGGGACAGAACAGCACCTAGTCCCACATCAGAGGAGTCGGTTTGAATGACAAACTCCTTTGTGAAGTCTGGGGTTACGAGCACCGGCTGTACACAAAGGGCTTGCTTCAATTTCTGGAAGGCCTTTTCAGCTTCGGGATTCCACTTAACCATCCCTGACGCTCTACCCATTGTCAGATCGGTCAGAGGGACAACAATGGTGGCAAAGTCAGGGATGAAGCGTCGGCGATACCCTGTAATCCCAAGGAAGGCCCGAACCTGTTTCTTGTTCACTGGTTGGGGCCACTTTTAAATGGCCTCGATCTTATTGGTTTGGGGCTTAAACAGACCTCGACCAATCACACACCCAAGGTATTTGGCCTCCTCAAGGCCTATGGCACACTTCTTCGGGTTTGCTGTTAAGCCTGCTACCCTCAGTGAATCTACTACTGCCTGCACCGGGGGCAGATGTGATTCCCAATCTGGGCTGCGGATGACGACATCATCCAGATAGGCCATGGCATAGGGCCAATGCGGCCTCAAAGTCTTGCCCATCATGCTCTGAAAGGATGCAGGGGCCCCATGCAGACCAAACAGCATTCGTTTGTATTGGAAGGACCCCTTGGGGGTAGAGAAGGCCGTTTTTTTCCTTTGCTGACTCAGTTAGGGTGATCTGCCATTACCCCTTAGTTAGGTCTAGGGTTGTTTTGTACCCAGCCCCTCCCAAACTATTCACAAGTTTGTGAACCCGCGGCATCTGGTATGCGCCAAACTTAAACACTTCATTCAGCTTCCTGAAATCATTACAGAAGCTGATAGTGCCATCGAGCTTTGGGGCCAGTATAGTATAGGGCTCAACCAGGTGCTGTGGGACTCCTCTATCATGTCTAACTCCAACATGGTTTTTATTTCTCTCGCTACAGCCTCTTGTCTAGCCTCAGGTATTCAGTAGGATTTTACATTTACGCGGACCCCGGGTTCTGTGATTATGTCATGTTGTAGCACAGTGGTCAGTCTGGGTAGGGAAGAGAAAAAGTCTCTATGATTACTGACAAATTCCTTAGCATTGTTTTGTTGCGCCACTGACAAGGACTTGGTTATGGGGACATCCAGGGTTAGGGGTAACCTGTCCTTTTGGGGCCAATAAAGTCTCCCTGTCCTTCTACGGTTTTAGGAGATTAATATGGTAAATCTGCACCGGTTTACTGTTCCCAGGCTGGTAAACTTTGTAGTTTACCTCCCCTACTCTTTCCCTAATCTCAAAGGGACCCTGCCACTTTGCCAAGAATTTACTCTCGACTGTGGGGACTAGCAACACACCAGCACTCAGTCCCCAGGTTGAAAGTTTTGGTTTTGGCACCCTGATTGTAAACCCTTCTCTGGGCCTCCTGGGCCTGCTCCATATGCTCTGGTACAAAGGGTAGGACAGCTGCAATTTGATCCTGCATCAAGGAGACGTGCTCTATGACGCTTCTATATGGGGTGGCCTCTCCCTCCCACGTCTCCTTTGCGACATCTAGCAGCCCCCTGGGATGTCTACCATACAAGAGTTCAAAGGGGGAATACCCCATAGACGCCTGGGGAACCTCTCGTATGGCAAACATGAGGTACGGTAGCAAAAAATCCCAATTTCGCCCATCTTTATCCACCACCTTTTTTAGCCTGCTTTTGAGGGTCTTGTTAAACCTTTCCACCAGACCGTCAGTTTGAGGGTGGTAAACAGAGGTACGGAGATGGGAGATTTTGTACAATTTACACAATTCCCTGGTCACTCTGGACATGAACAGGGTACCCTGATCCGTCAAGATTTCTTTAGGGATCCCCACCCGACTAAACACCTGGACCAGTTCCTTGACGATAGTCTTAGCGGAGGTATTCTGCAAAGGTATGGCCTCAGGATAGCGGGTCGCATAGTCAAGTATCGCCAGGATGTGCTGGTGTCCCCAGGCAGATTTTGCTACTGGTCCCACGAGATCCATGCCAATTCGCTCGAATGGCACTTCAATTATGGGAAGTGGGACAAGGAGACTACGAAAATGGGGTGATGGGGCTGTCATTTGACACTCAGGGCATGACTCACAGTATTCTTTGAGGTCTGCATAAAACCCAGGCCAGAAGAATCTCTGGGTTATCCTCTCCCTGGTTTTATCCATACCCAGATGTCCCTCCATTACATGATCATGGGCCAAATCTAACATTATCTGGTGGAAGGGTTTGGGAACCACTAGCTGTTCCAGTTCGCCCTCTCCGTGTTTCCCCACCTGATAGAACAAATCATTTTTAAGCACCATATAGGGAAAATACACCCCCAATTAGGATCCACAGGTTCCCCATCCATCACCTTCACGTTTTTCTCTGACTCTGAGGAGAGTAACATCCCATAGTTGTTCTGTACAGAAGTCCTCTCTCTGGACCTCTAAGTCAGGGACTACATTTGGTTCACTCTCAGGGCCAGGGACAGAGACATGGGGGGTCATTTACTATAGCGCTGCACAAAATAGCGGCAAAATTACCGCGATTTGTGGTAAATATCGCTAAACCGGTATTCACAATAGTGCTGGCTGCAAATAACTCCCAAAAGGGAATTCATTATTACTCCCACACATATAACAGCTAAATCCTTACTCTAGTCAGGACCTGGAGTAGTATAAATAGAAACAATGTTTAGAGCATGATCTGATCCCCTAAAGTGTACTAAAATATGCAGTATATTGTTTAAAGATAATCTGCTTTTAAACTGTGTGAAAAAGTGATTTCTACACTGAAATATTTTAAAAAGTCTGAGAAGAGATAAATTCCCTGTCTTTTTACATTTAGGTGCAGAGCACAGCTGAGCACAACTGAGCATGCTCAGACACAAAATAACTCAGTTTTTAACTCTCATGGAGTAATTCATTGAGTAGATAGTAAATACCAAAATGAGAGTTATTTTACACTGATTTTTTGGGAGTGAAGATGAGAGTTATGTAGCCCAATGCAAGTTCCAGCCATTCATGCTAATGGTACAATTGTTACTTTCTCAAATAAATCCATTTCATGTTGAGATGAAAGGTATCTTTCTCTCAAAGAAATTGTCCTTGCAACAATGTTGCAATTTTGATCTATTTTGTTTTTAAGAATGCTAGAATAATCTTTTCATGTTTTGATAAAATATTTTTTCTCTGTCACTTTCACTTGTTGATATCTTTCTCACAATAATATTTCTCCAAACTCACACAAGTGTCTTTACAAACCACAAACAATACCATTGCTTATGGAAATTTAAAATTAGTCCCATTTTTTTTTTTTTCAAATCGTCCTAATTTGAGCCCCAAAAATGTGATATGTGTATCAACATCAGAAATAAAAATGTCATTACCAAAAATCTGAGGATACCATTATTATTCTATGCTCACGCAGCAAGAAACACCAAAAAACACAGATTAAATTTTGAAGATTAACTCCTGACTAATGTAAATTCTATATATTCCTAGAAATGCAATACCTGTGTATTTATGTGTAGGAGGAGTTGACATGTAGTAGCCCCGTGGTTTAAAAAGGTAGCAATTCCCAAATGTGTCAGTTCATGTAGAGTTGTTGTTTGTCCTCTCTATGTTGTTAAACAAGACTCAGGGCCTTACCTAAATTATGTCTAAATGTAGTATTTATGTGTAGGAGGGTTCCACCACCATTGCAAATCTTGGCAGATACACTAGCTAAGCAATTGGGATGCCTGCCTTTACATCCCAGTCTTAGTCTGTAGAGTTTAATATTGAATTGGCCCACCCTTTGCAGCTATAACAGCTTCAACTCTTCTGGGAAGGCTGTCCATAATGTTTAGGATGTTTGTCTATGGGAGTATTTGGCCATTCTTCCAGAAGTGCATTTGTGAAGTCAGGCACTGATATTGGATGAGAAGGCCTGGCTCACGGTCTCCACTGTAATTCAGCCAAAAGGTGTCCTCCCTGGTTGAGGTCAGGACTTTGTGCAGGCCAGTCAAGTTCCTCCACCCCAAACTCGCTCATCCATGTTTTTATGGACCTTGCTTTGTGCACTGGTCCAAATCATGTGGTAGAGGCCGGGTTATGATGTGGGGTTGTTTTTCAGGAGTTGGGCTTGGCCCCTTAGTTCCAATGAAGGGAACTCTTAAGGCATCAGCAAGACATTTTGGGCAATTTCATGCTCCCAACTTTGTGGCAACAGTTTGGGGATGGCCCCTTCCTGTTCCAACATGACTGCGCACCAGTACACAAAGAAAAGTCCATAAATACATGGATAAGGGCTGTTGGTGTGGAGGAACTTGACTGGCCTGCACAGAGTCCTGACCTCAACCCGAAAGAACACCTTTTGGCTGAATTAGAGCAGAGGCTGCGAGCCAGGCGTTCTCATCCAAAATCAGTGCCTGACCTCACAAATGAACTTCTGGAAGAATGGCCAAACATTCCAATAGACACACCCCTAAACCTTATGGACAGCCTTCCCAGGAGAATTGAATCTGTTATAGCTGCAAATGGTGGCCCAACTCTATACTGAACCCTGGGCTGCCATTATAGTTCATGTGTGTGTAAAGGCAAATTTCCCAATGCTTAGGACAATCTATTGTATATTACTTGTGATACTGAGCATGGCTATGGACTTAGGGCTGGTTCACACCACAGCGATGGACAAGACATGTGCTCACTGCTCACTAGCTAAGTGGCTAGAAAATCCACCTGGCACCCAAAAGGTTGCTGGTTCACTTCCTGGATAAGCTAATGCTTGTGTTGAAGTCTATAATAAACCCCTGGTTTGGTTTCTCACCACAATCCAAAGACAGGCTGGCATTTTATTTGTCTCTTGTCCAAATAGTCTGTAATGTAAGCAAGTTATTTGTGGACTTTAAATTGGAAGCTCATTGCAGCCAGGGACTTGGACATTTCAAATTATAGGGTTTACACTGCACAGGTACATCTGGTTAGAAAACTGTTGCTTGGATCAGAGTTTCTCAACTTCAGTCCTCAAGGCACCCCAACAGGTCATGCTTTCAGGATTTCCCTCAGATGAAACAGCTGTGGTAATTACTAAAGCAGTGAAACTGATCAAATCACTTGTGCAAAATAATGGAAAGCCTGAAAACATGGCCTGTTGGGGGTACTTGAGGACAGGGTTAAGAACCACTGACTTAGAAATTTGTCTTGGAGTTATACTGATCTGATGAACATAGTCAAGGGTTAACACAGCAAATAGTATTAGGTATTGCAGCCCCTTCCCCCTTCCACTCCTCCCCCTTTCTTTCCTCTCCTCTTTCTTCTTGCCCTCTCTCTCCTGTCCCTGTCCTTCCACCCTTCCTTTCCCTTACCCTCTACCTGTCATGCCCCATCCTCTCCCTTCCCTTCCCTCCCCCCCTTCCCCTTTCCCCTCCCTCCCCTCCCCCTCTCTTCCTCTCCCTCTCCCCATCCCTTCCCTCCTGTTCATTCCTTCCCCTTTCCTGTCGTCCCCAGGTCCTCCTGCTTCTCCCACTTACCTTATAATTCTCGTTTCTTTCCCCTTTGCCTTTCCTGTCTCTGTTTCTACCTACCAGTCTATTCTATATGACCTCCAACACAGTCACTTACCTTTTCACAACTTTCTACACTCAATCTTGAGCACATATATATTACACGTGAGTTGCTATCACTTATCTTGAGTATAACCAATAAGGATCCTTATTGATATTGGAATTTTTTATATATAGTTACAGCACATACTTGCCCCCTGTGCTCGCTGTGGGGGGAAACGCCCCTCTTGGGGCATATACTGCAGCTCACTTGGAGATCCGAGACATTGGGGTAAGTTCACCATATCTGACCCTCTCCCAGGTTTTTAAATATGTTTATTGTGTGTGATGTACATCCATGGTCAATAGGGATGGTCCCCCAATTCGAGTCAAACGTATGTTTGACTCGAACATTGGGGGTTCGTCGAATCCCGGACATTATGGGGCGTTCGTGGGAAATTTGACTGGCCCATAATGCAGTGAAATTGTGAGGGAATGTCGCCCGCTGATTGGCCAAAGCATGCACATGACCTGCGTGCTTTGGCCAATCACAGCATGCTCTGCTGTGAGAGCCACGATTGGCCAAAGACAGGGTGCCTTTGGCCAATCATTGCTCAGCAGGTCTGAGTCCATGCCCACACTATATAAGGCCACTTACACAGCGGCCAAATATAGTGAAAACATTTGCAAAGATAGCAAAAGGTTAGGCAGTGGCATGTAGTATACACAGTCAGTGTAGGAATATATATGTACAGTATGGTATATATAATACGCAGCATTCATTTATTTCAGGTACTTATATAGTGCTGTCAATTTACGCAGTGTTATACATACATATCAGTCACTACCCTCAAGGAGCTTACAATCTAAGGTCCCTAACTCACATTCATACATATACTAGGGCCAAATTAGACAGGATCTAATTTACCTACCATCATGTCTTTGAAGTGTTTGAGGAAACCAGTGTACCCAGAGGAATCCCACGCAGGCACAGGGAGAACATGCAAACTCCAGGCAGGTAGTGTTGTGGTTGGGATTTGAACCAGTGACCCTTTTGCTGCCAGGTGAAAGTGTTATCCACTACACCACTGTGTAGACTATATACAGCGCATGCACGCTCAGATAAGAGTCTGGCATAGATTTTAAGTGGAACTCCACGCCAAAATTAACCACTTGCCGACCGTGTATCGTAGATACACGTCGGCAAGTGGCACCCATTGTTGTGGGAGGACGTTATATAACGTCCTCCCACAATCGCGCTCCCGCGCGCCCCCTGGGGCGCGCACCTGGGAGCATCCGTGACCGCCGGGTCTATGAGACCCGGCGCATCACGGATCCCGGTAAATGGCCGCTTGGAGCGGCCGTTTACCATGTGATCGCTCCGTCAAATGACGGAGCATCACATGTAAACAAGCCGGCGGAAGTGCCGGCTTGTCTCCCCCCTCTCCGCACCGATCGGTGCAGTGTGACAGGGGAGGGGGGAGAGGGGGGAGAGAGGAGATGCAGCGGTGCTGTGGGCAGGATCTGAAGTGCCCACAGCACCGCTATGTGACAGGCAGGGACCCCTTGATCACCCATACACCAGTCATACA
>BLSH010142204.1:809151-826437 GCA_018402905.1 Glandirana rugosa | reverse complement strand
GAAACCCCCCCCCCCCCCGGGATGGGTTTTGAAAACAAATTGGTGAACTGTTGACCCGTGAATTTGGGGGAAGGATTGGTCTGGTTAAAAGTCGAAAGTCACGAGAGTGTAAAACTTACTGTTAATGAGTCAGTATGATGTGACATGGGTTTACTTTAAAAGCAGGAAAAAAAGTGTGTTTATCTCGAAAGAAAACCACCATAAATTAATGGTGACCCCACAAATAAAAAACTCGTTATTTACCTTTTTATGGCTTTTAAAACATTTTTTTACGTAAAAAGAAATAAAGACAATATTGTAAAACGTTTAATCATTAAAAAGAAGCATTTAAGTGTAGTATGACTGAGTAATTGTCATTCAAAATGTGAGAGCACTGAAAGCTGAAAATTGGTCTGGTTAGGAAGGGGGTTTAAGTGCCCAGTTGTCAAGTGGTTAAACAAAAGTTTTGGGTAGGGCCCCCCCCCCCCCCAAAGTCCGTACCAGGCCCTTCAGGTAAATTTTTTTGAAAAATGGCGTTGGGGTCCCCCCAAAATCCAAACCAGACCCCAAAGCACCCTCCCCATGTTGAGGGAATGTGTCCTGATAAGGTTTGGAGGGGGCGCACTCACTCGTCCCCACCCCCCTGCCATGCCAGGGCTGTGTGCTCAAATAAGGGTCTGGTTTAGATTTTGGGGGGACCCCAACGCCATTTTTTAAAAAATTGGCATGGGGTTCCCCTTAAAATACATACCAGACCCGAAGGGCCTGGTATGGACTGGGGGGGACCCCCAACGCAATGCTTTTTCAATGATCTTTATCTATATTGAAGGGAGCCAGCAATAAATTACAGCCGCGAGTGATTTTAAATGACGATTTTTCCTTTACAAATGTCATTTTGCGGTGACACTGTTCTAAACATCACAGAGATCTATACTAAGGGGACCCCCCAAGCATGATATTTAAAGGAATATTTAATAATTTCTGGGTTTTTTTTTCACTTTAACCATTATTAAAACCACTGCTCCTGAAAAAAACAAATCGATTTAAAAACATTTTTTTCTATTGATACCTGTCCCCTAGAGCAGGACCCAGGTCCCCATACATGTTTTACGGCAATGAACTTGCATTGAAGGTTTAAATGGAGGCATCTGAAAGTTGCAGGTTTGATTCTGATTGATAGATTTGGGAGCTCTAAGAAATCTCCCCTAGGGGTGGTAAAATTTGAGAGAAGGGGTGGTAATATTAGGGTGAGGATGGTAAAATTTGAGAGAGGGGGTGGTAATATTAGGGATGAGGATGGTAAAATTAGAGAGAGGGGGTGGTAATATTAGGGATGAGGATGGTAAAATTTGAGAGAGGGGGTGGTAATATTAGTAATTAGTGTGGTAAAATTTAACAGAGGGGGTGGTAATATTAGGGATGAGGATGGTAAAATTTGAGAAAGGGGGTGGTAATATTAGGGATGAGGATGGTAAAATTTGAGATAGGGGGTGGTAATATCAGGGATGAGGATGGTAAAATTAGAGAGAGGGAGTGGTAATATTAGGGATGAGGAAGGTAAAATTTGAGAGAGAGGGGGTGGTAATATTAGGGATTAGTGTGGTAAAATTTGAGAGAGGGGGTGGTAATATTAGAGATGAGGATGGTAAAATTTGAGAGAGGGGGTGGTAATATTAGGGATGAGGATGGTAAAAGTTGAGATGGGGGTGGTAATATTAGGGATGAGGATGATAAAATTAGAGAGAGGGGTGGTAATATTAGGGATGAGGATGGTAAAATTTGAGAGAGGGGGTGGTAATATTAGGGATAAGGATGGTACAATTTGAGAGAGGGGGTGGTAATGTTGTTTTTATGGCAATGAACTTGCATACAGGCATTAAATGGAGGAATTTGAAAGTAACAAGTTCGTTCCCAGTTGGCATCCAGTGTGCAGAACATCTGAGAGACATCTTCCCAGGCAAATAGAGCTCTGATGTGTGTAGATTTCCTCCCAGTTTGTGAGAGTTGAAGTCGTAATTGCCTTTAATTGGGAGTTATTTTAAGGCACTGCTGGAGTAGATTTGGGAGTTATAGTAAATCAGGGCCATGGTCTAGGATATTAGCCATCTTCTGGGAGCCAGCTACCGGCTCCTCCGGCTCCTCAGCCATTACAGGAAAAGGAAGAGGTCTCCTTCTTCCTCGGTCCTGCCACCGATCTCTCCTTCAGGTTGGCAAAAAGGGTCTGGTGGGAACTCCCGAGCCTCCAAAGCAGGGGGAGCTCTTTACTCCAGGCTCTCTGTGCCTTCCCACAACCTCCAAAAATGGGCAAATTCTCTCCCCACTAGGGCTTCAAGAAGCATGGAAGGTACCACTCCCACTGAATGGGTCACTCTGCAGCAAGGGGTGTCAATCTCGACCAGCGTCATCTGGTAGTCACGAGTGTCCCCATGGATGCAAATGACCTTGACAGTGCTAGGGTGTAAACTGGCCGGATTTACACAGCTGCTTTTGACCAACGTTATCACACTACCAGAGTCAAGCAGTGCAGTGACGGATTTCCCTTCAATAGCAATCACACACATTTGCTTCTCCATGCAACTTGAGCATGATGCTATATATGTGACCTGTGAAAACAGAGAAATGTGTCTTTTCATATAAGCACTATCACATTGCATGGGTTTATCATTCAGGGGACAATTGACAGCAATATGTCCCAATGCATGACATCGGTAGCACTGTATGTGTTCTATACCCAGTCTTCTCAAGGGTCCCCAAGACCTTCCTGGCTTCTTTGGCCAGTCTCCAGGTCTAGAGGCTCCAGTCTCTTTAACCGTATCAGTTTTATCAAATTTCCCCATGCCCCTGAACCCTGGAACAGTCTTACCTCTAGATACATTGGACCGCAGATGGGCGCAACAAGTCCTCAGCAGCCGTGTATCTCTCGACGAGGTCCACCAGTTGGCTTGCAGTTTTGGGGTCGTCATGGCTGATCCATTTCCTCAAAGCAGCAGGGAGCGCCCGCAGAAAGCGGTCCAGGACCATGGTCTCCACAATCTGGGGAGCTGGCAAAGTCTCTGGATTTAGCCATTTCCTGGTAAGGTGAAATAGGTCGAACATCTGCAAACGGGGTGGCTTGTCGGTGCCATAGGTCCACTGATGCACGCATTGGGCCCGGACTGCCATGGTGACCCCCAGGAGTGCGAGTATCTCTGCCTTTAGAGTCTCATAGTCCTTTGCCTTATCTGCTTCCAGATCGAAATAGGCTTTTTGGGGTCCGCTGGTCAAGAATAGTGCTCCGTCCCACCCACTGTTCTTTCGGCCATCCTTTGCGAAGAGCGACTCTTTCAAAGGTCGTGAGGTACGCCTCCACATCATCTACAGGTGTCATCTTCTGCATGTGGTAAGAGGCGCATACCAACTTTAGTTCCATTGTCACAGGAGGTGCGGGCCCCTTTTTTAACTCCTTCAGAGCCTCCGCTACCTCTCGCTGAGCTGCAATAGTCTCTTGTAGAGCCACCTGTTGTGCTGCAGCGGCTTCTGTGACTTGCCGGTTGGTTTCCCGTTGGGCTGTATTGGCTTGCAGCAGGGCCTTCAACATTCCCTCCATCTTTGCTCACGCTGAACTCCACCACGTGTGGGAGATTAGCTCGTGGGGATCACTTTTCAAGGGAAAAGATTCAGCATGGATATCAGTTTCTTTAAAGTCTGGCGGCTTGCCAGGTTTATTTTAACAGGTTTGCAAGATCAAAACAGAAACAGAAAACAAAACCTTGCCATCTGGCGCTACACTAAACAAAGAGATTCCTCTCTATACAGTGTGGGGCTGTTTCTGACATCCACAAAACATAAGCACATTTCAAACCTTGTTTTTTGAGTCCAAATTAGCACACAGAGCTCTCTCAGCTTTCTCCCTCTGAGATCCAAGATCGAGCTCAAGTGAGATCTCTTCCTGATCATTAAATGCAGGTGGAGAGGGGTTTGAGTAGACCAGAAAGTCTGGGCCGAAACCAGCTCTGCCACGGTGGCCGGCAAAACCAGGGTCACACTCCCACTAGTCGCCTCAAAATGATCGCATGTGAGGTGACAAGTATTGCCCGTCCATTGTCGTGCCATGCATAACGTCACACCACACTCTGCAGAACTCACACACTCTGGAGTACCAGCCTGTGCGCACCAGAGTCAGTGTGACTCCTCCCTCCACACACAGACTGGTCTTCCTGGCGAGGATGTCTGTCATCACATCCGGCCGCCGGGTGGGTTTCCCCGACTGTAGACAGTAGTGCTGGCAGTTGCAGACTGAGTTGCACAGTCTGTCTGCCAGCTAAGAGCCTGACACTGACACTCTGTCATACCATGGCTGGCATGATGATCTGGGAATCGGGGATGGATCCGTGCGGCCAAGTCAATGGAGTACAGGCACACTGCTGTAGCTGAGTGATAGGCTCAACTGGGATATCGCGCAGCACTCGCTGGTGTGAGTGAGGTCACAGTCAAATGCAGGAAACTCCCGCACCTCGCGGAAGACTTGGGATGCACATGTGTTCTTCCAGCTGTCAGCTCTGAACTTTCCCATTCAGCAGTCTGAAAGGGTAAATTCACTTTTGTGAAAAAAAAATATAGCAAATAAATAAATAAATATGATTGGCTTATCATTTTTCCTAGAAGTCTTCACTAAGATACCAGTCAGAATTTGGGCACCACCTGCTATAGGAATTCCATTTTTGGTTAGATTCTTTCTAAGAGACCCTTCAACTTCTTGTATTCCTTGCATGCTTTTCAACATTTGCTCTACTCATTCTTTTGGTTTATTTTCTAAGGACTGCATTACCCATAGTACCTTGCTGCACGCAAACAGTGATTTCTGTACTAACTCGGTCTCCTGAAACTCTTTTGCCGCAATACTTGCCTTCTCTCTGACTTTTTTCCCTTCAGACACAGAGTTAACAGAGATCTATGATTACAACGTGTGCTGTATTTTTATACACTTAATTTTATGTTGTGACTGTTGTGATAAGTCCAAAAAATATAAATCCAAAAAATATATATATTTAGTGAAGTATATAGTTCACATCCAAAGTGCAGAGATGATCTTCACTATATGAGTGACTCTTAAACACCATTTATCAGTGTCTCCACCACCAAAGGAATAGTTGGGTACGCTTACCCTAAGGTAACTTGAATCAAGCCCGTAGTTAAAATGTAATCTGGCCACAGCAAACCGTAGAAATCTGGAACAAACAGTCATGGTCACTCAGGGTTAGACACATCAGCCAAACGTTTCATGAAGGTCAGCTTTTATATAAAATAAAAATGCTCCACATAGTGTAAAACAATTTGGCATGGAATTTATTAAAAAAGTATTGCACTTACATCAATATCCAAGACAGGGCATACCCCAGTTGAAGTTCCTTTGAGACTAAACACGTCGGGTGGAAGAGAGTCTGCTCTAGATCATTACGCCCGGTATTCGTGCATGAGACCATTGGATGTTCCTTGCTAACTAATTGCCTGTAATCTTGAATATTGATGTAAGTGCCGCAATGACCTGGCAGAGAGAAAGAACGCGGAACCGCCGATGTAAACATGGCTGTTCCACTCTCTGTCAGTGGGCATTGAAAAGATATACTGATCCCTGTCACTGGGATCAGTTAGATCTCTTATGCCCATGGTAGTCCAGCCCCCTCACAGTTAGAACACACCCAGGGAACACAGTTAACCCCTTCACTGCCCCCTGCAGGTTAACCCCTTCACTGCCAATGACATTTATACAGTAATCAGTGGATAATTAAATGTCTGTTTGCTGTATAAATGTCATTGGTCCCAAAAAAGTGTCAAAAATGTCCAACATGTCCGCCCCAATATCAAAGTCCCAATAAAAATTGCAGATCGCCGCCATTACCAGTAAAAAAAAAAAAAAATTGTAAAAACGCCAGAAATTAATTCTCATGGTTGGAAACGCGGCAACTTTTGCGCAAACCAATCAATAAAGGGCGATTTCGATTTTTTTTTTTTACCAAAAATATGAGGAAGAATATAAAATCGGCCAAAACCAATTAATAAATTTGTTTTTTTATATTTTTTTTGGATTAGTATTTTAGCAAAAAGTAAGAAATATTGGAGTTTTTTTTGCAAAATTGTCGCTCTTTTTTTGTTTATAGCGGTGATCAGAAATGACGCAGAGGTGATCAAATACCACCAAAATAAAGCTCTATTTGTGGGGAAAAAAGGACGCAAATTTCGTTTGGGTACAACATTGCACGACTGCGCAATTGTCAGATAAAGTGACGCAGTGCCGAATCTCAAAAAGTGCTCTGGTCCTACAGGGGGAAATCATTCCGGGGCTGAAGTGGTTAAATTCTTTATTTATGGGTGTGCAGTAGGAAACAGTAATATGACATGACAGCACATTCCTGAAAAAGGTTGTCTGTGGTAACATAATGGAAATATATGTAATAGAGGTTAATAGTCACTAACCATGTAATACAACAAATATATCAAACCATATACAGATCATAACAATGCTTGATAATAGATAACTATAGAAAAAAGCATTGCCATGTGATAAACAGTATTTGAAGGAACATGACTCACATGAACATACTGAGAGGATCAGATCACCTATAGGCACTTATCTATTGTCAGGTAAGGGCAAGCATTTACCCTCTATCCAAGGGGGTACCATGCTCTGCACACGAGACATTCCTAACAGACGATTGGTGCATACCAAAAAGCATTTTCTGATGTTTTCAGACAGAAAAGAGGACACCTTAGGTGTCTAAGAAAGGAAGAAGGAGAGAAGTGAGGCAAGAGGAGGGGATGGGAAAGGGGAGGGGGTAGGGAAGGGGAAAAAAGGAGGGGGAAGGGAACTATGGTGGGGTTGTCAGTACAAGGAATTGAGCTCTCAGAGTTGAATACCCTCAATTATTTATGGATAGGTTAAAGTGGATGTAAACCCGATTCATGAAATTTGACCTATGCACATACAGTATCTCACAAAAGTGAGTACATCCCTCACATTTTTGTAAATATTTTATTATATCTTTTCATGTGACAACACTGAAGAAATTACATTTTGCTACAATGTAAAGAAGTGAGAGTACAGCTTGTATAACAGTGTAAATTAGCTGTCCCCTCAAAATAACTCAACGCCCAGCCATTAATGTCTAAACCTCTGGCAACAAAAGTGAGTACACCCCTTAAGTGAAAAGGTCCAAATTGGGCCCAATTAGCCATTTTCCCTCCCTGTGTTACAAGGTCTCAGGTGTGAGCGGTGAGCAGGTGTGTTAAATTTGGTGTTATCGCCCTCACTCTCTCATACTGGTCACTGGAAGTTCAACATGGCACCTCATGGCAAGGAATTCTCTGAGGATCTGAAAAAAAGAATTCTTGCTCTACATAGAGATGGCTATGCCAAGACCCTGAAACTGAGCTGCAGCATGGTGGCCAAGACCATACAGTGATTTAACAGGACAGGTTCCACTCAGAACAGGCCTCACCATGGTGGACCAAAGAAGTTGAGTACACGTGCTCAGCGTCATATCCAGAGGTTGTCTTTGAGAAATAGACATATGAGTGCTGACAGCATTGCTGCAGAGGTTGAAGGGGTGGGGGGTCAGCCTGTCAGTGCTCAGACCATACGCCGCAAACTGTATCAAATTGGTCTGCATGGCTGTCGTCCCCAGAAGGTAGCCTTTTCTAAGGATGATGCACAAGAGAGTGCACAAACAGTTTGCTGAAGATAAGCTGACTAAGGACATGTATTACTGGAAACATGTCCTGTGGTCTGATGGGACCAAGATAGCCTTACTTGGTTCAGATGGTGACAAGCGTGTGTGGCAGCAACCAGGTGAGGAGTACAAAGACAAGTGTGTCTGGCCTACAGTCAAGCATGGTGGTGGAAGTGTCATGGTCTGGGGCTGCATGAGTGCTGCAGGCACTTGGGAGCTACAGTTCATTGAGGGAACCATGAATGCCAACATGTACTGTGGCATACTGAAGCAGAGCATGATCCCTCCCTTCGGAGACTGGGCTACAGGGCAGTATTCCAGCATGATAACAACCCCAAACACACCTTCAAGACGACCACTGCCTTGCTAAAGTTGCTGAGGGTAAAGATGATGGATTGGCCAAGCATGTCTCCAGACCTAAACCCTATTGAGCATCTGTGGGGCATCCTCAAATGGAATGCGGAGGAGCGCAAGGTCTCTAACATCCCCCAGCTCCATGATGTCATCATGGAGGAGTGGAAGAGGACTCCAGGGGCAACCAGCGAAGCTCTGGTGAACTCCATGCCCAAGAGGGTTAAGGCAGTACTGTAAAATAATTGGGGCCACACAAAATATTGACACTTTGGGCCCAATTTGGACATTTTCACTTAGGGGTATACTCACTTTTGTTGCCAGCAGTTTAGACATTAATGTCTGTGTGTGTCAGAACCTGTGTTATTACTTGGCTCACCTGCAGGTGGCACCGTTGCTTAACTGTCAGGACCTGTGTTATTACTTGGCTCACCTGCAGGTGGCACTGTTGCTTTTAGCCCCAAAGGGTGCAGTTCTGCTGGCCTCCAGCGGGTGTCTCCCAGCTGATGGACTTACAAATTATCAGGCTGCACCTGACATGATCTGCTGGGAGTATATAAGCCTTCACTGAGGTTCAGGGCTTCAGTATTGTTTCTGCAAGTCGTATTCCTGCCTGAGCCTGATCTGTCTTTTGTATCTTGATCCTGATCCAGAGTCCTGTCCCCTGTGACCTACTTCCTCCTGCTGCTGCTGACTTTCTGTTCCTCTTGTCTCCTGTCTCTGCCGGTATTCTTATGTGTGTTCCCTTATTTGTAAATAGTTAGTTAGTTAGTTAGTTAGTTAATCAGGGCATTTTTTTCAACTACTTTCCACCTTGGTTGTGTATTGTCACTGGTGCTGGTATTGGATGTGTGTCATTTTCATAAATAAACTTATTTTTCACTTACCCATATGGTCCTGATTTCTTTAGGTGCAGCCAATTGATTTGTTTACCCTTACTAGATGCTTGCATCCTGACAGTGTGTTGAGTTAATTTGAGGAGGCAGCAAATTTACCCTGTTATACAAGCTGTACTCACTACTTTACATTGCAGCAAAGTGGCATTTCTTCAATGTTGTCACATGAAAAGATATAATAAAATATTTACAAAAATGTGAGGGGTGTACTCACTTTTGTGAGATACTGTATATCTGTAATGCTTACTTATCTCTCTCCAAAGCCCTGAGTCCTGTGTGTTTCTGCGGTTTCATTCCTCTGCATCACAATAATGTCTGACAAGTTCTCCAAGATGGGAGATAAAATTAATAAATACAGCAGCTGGGTTGTCGAAAAGAGAGTAGTCTGTGAGTTTGTGCACGATTTGCAAAACCTGTAGCCAAAAGAGGCGAATCTTGGGACCTTCCCAAAAAATGTGAAAAAGTGTGCCAGTCTGTGTGCCGCATCGCCAACGAAGAGGGCTATGTCCAGGGAAGAGGGACGCTAACACAGACGGGGTCCAGTATCAGTGTGCCAAGATTTTGTAAGAGGTCTCCTGATATTTACTGCAAAGGAAAGATTTGTGTGCAAAAAAAATCTGATTCTTTTGGTCCTCCGAAACTGTAGTTATTAGAATTCTTTCCCATTTGAACAAATATGGCGGGTCTTGCTGAGACGTGACTGCAAGGAAAATAACATAAGAAACAGAATTCTGAATTGGCCCCTCTCCCACACAAGGATATTCAAATGAAGTAGATTGTCTTCGGAACCTGGAATGATTGGGAAGGGACCGGAGGAAGTAGGCTAATTGTAACAGTTTCCAGTGGTCCAGAGCTATAGAGTTGAGAGAGCCAAGCAGGTTTGATGGACGGACCCAACCAGACGGGCCAAGAAAGGAAGAGGCTCTAACTAGGTTCAGATCCAGTTGAAGATGAAAGTCTCTGTCAGTAAGCCCTGGAGCAAAGTCTGGGTGGCCGATGATAGGTGTCAGTGAAGAGGGGAAGCTGGAAGTCGCTGTCAACTTGTAGTATCTAGAAAGTTCTATCAAAGTGGCTTCAAATAGGGAGTGAGGAGGCACTAGACGAGAGTGTGGAGCTCCTGCCCATGGTAGGCCAGCTAAAGGGGCCGCTACTGATTCCTGTTCCAACAACACCCAAAGTTTGAGAGAGGTGTGTCCTCACCAAACAACTGGTAAGATTTTAATGTAATCTCTTTTACAAGTAAACCCAGCCAACATGCTGGCAGTTGTTAATGCCCCTTGTTAGTTTTGGTCTTCCTGTAGTGATGCCATGGATGGAGCTAGTGCCCATATAATGCCAGCTGTGGGTGGTGCTCAGAGAGAGTGGGTTATGGGAACAGAACACCCCAGGTGCTGCACCATGTAGGCTGCTTATCCCAGGAATAGTAAGTTAGAGTGCCCGGCTGCGCAGGACTCAGAATGGGACATTTTTGAGATTGGGCATGATGCTAATGGAAGGACCCTACCAACCCTGACCTTTAAGCCTTGTACACACAATGCGAATATTGGATGATTGATCATCCGTTTCTTTTGCATGCTAGTCCCATATCGAAAATTAAGAGGTTACTCAACTTACATAAATTTTCGTATGACAGAATACATCTTCGGAAGTGATGTAATGTATTGTATTATATTGTATTGTAATGTATTCTTTTGGTTCCGAGCATGCATGGCCTTGCTCTTCTGATTTTTTTTCAGATGAAAACTGTACCAATTAAACTAAAATCACACGATCTGGTATCGTATGAGAAAAAATTTGTGTTGGTCCCTTAGGATAATTTCGGATGAACTGTCATAATCAGCTCTTGAAAGCTGTGTACTAACGAGTAGATTGTATGATCGCTACAGAAGCTGTATTTTTTGCTCGATTTTCTGATCCTGTATACTAGGCTTTAGCTGCAGGTTTGTGGCTTGGTGTAGACAGGCCTTTGGGTCCTATGACTGAGCATCTCTGTGGGGAGCTGCACCAATCCGGTGGTGCTTCTTAGAAGAGTGCAAGACGATGGCTGCATTCAGGAAACGAGTGCCTCGCACTGTTTACAACTGCTGTTAGGTATGACTTGCTACCAAGTGTTCTGCACTGCAATATGCTGTCAATATGTCAAGTGTGATATATGACAGAAGAAGTTGCTGAATGCAGTAAAGTATTGAAAACACAAATGGAGTGGGCTTTTTTTCAAACATTAGGCCTTTGGCTGGGAATGTAGTGAGAGGGCCTATGGCTGGGAGAAATGCCCCCAAGGTGGCAGAACAAAGACATCTGCATCTGGTGGCTCCATGCCAAGGAGAAGCGGGGCAGGACCTGGGCATCTTTTTACCAACTTCCATTTGCCAACAATAAAGGTCCCTTACAAACATATTATAAAGAGTTCATGCAAATGGTCATGCAAAATTTATTTTAAACTTTGGCCATGGAGATTTTAGGTTTTTAGAATCCTGCTCATATCTGACAACACATTCCAATGGATATAGTGCAAAAGGCTGCAATGGTCGTTATAGGGATCTATGATAAACACAGAAATGTATCATTTTTATCTACAGCAGCATATCATCTTTCTATTTAATTTTATTTTTCTCTTACTGGAAGATATGCAGATAACACATTTTTAGAAATCAGCGCTAAGGAAGTGTATTGTGAAATATACATTTTCGTAATATCCAGTGAAAATACCCTGATAAGATCTCAGTCCTCTTAACAGCTATTTAGTCTTGTCTTCAGAATGCTACAAATAACAGTAAACTGCCCCACTAGATCTTTTGTTTGCATTGCTAACGCACACATTACACATGTTTGTAAAGCCTAGCTCCAGCCACCCACATTTGTTTTTTTTGATAGGTCGAAGAAAATTTAGACCTTTTGTCAACTTGTTTTTGCTTTTCTCTGTTTGGCAGTGGCTCATCACTTCCTGTCTATATGACAGGTGTCAGATAGAGCAGAAAACGAGGGGAAATCTCACCACTTCCTGTTTATTTGACAGGTATCAAGTAGGGGACACAGGTAGCAATAAAAACAAATTCTAGAATTATTAGGAGTTAAAGCCCCTGCAGTATTGTATTGATTATATGTCCCTATGAGGAAAAACCTGTGTGATAAGTGTGATTACTTATTTATTACTCCTTTCTTTTTTGTTTGTTTGTTTGTTTGCTTGCATATTTTTCAGAAGCCTTTGTAAAATTCTGCTAAACCTTCTTTTTCAGTACTGCCAAGGGAGGGTAGACCCAGGGCTGGTGCAAGGCGAAAACTCATTTTGCCGCCCACTTTGGCTCCGCCCCTGACTCCACCCCCTTTGCCCTTTCCATGTATACGATGGAGGTGGAGATTTTTGCAGCGCCTCTCTACCTATTTCTTTAGCTGGGGTCCACAGGCCTGTACCTTTGCCTCTGGACCCGGCCTAAAGACAAATAATGGCGGACCCGGCTCGCTTCCTCATTCCAGCTGTGGTCCGCAGGTATATCAACAGGCTGGGGTACTGTATGGGGGTAATATATAGACAGGCTGGGGAAGTATATGGACAGGGGCTGGGCGGCAGTGCGCCCTAGGCGGCCGCCTACTCCGCCTAGTGGTAGAGCCGGCCCTGGGTAGACCCATGAAAGCTTCTCTTGAAAAACAGTAAAGCATTGGTCACAAAAAAAAAATGTAAGTTTTAAAAAATAAATGGTGAACTTAAACTGATAACCTGTAAATGCATTTAAAGCATCATCTATGAAAAATGTTGGGTCCCATAGTATCCTGCAATTTCATGGACACACACAAGCCCTAATATGGTTGATACCTATTTACTTGACACAACCTCATCTTTTGTATTTTACCAAAAGTTGGGTATAATATTGTCCTGGAAATATGCATATGATAAATAGCTGTGCAAATATCATGTGACATAAAAAAATTGCAACTGCAATTATTTTATTCTCCAGAGTCTCTGTTATCAGAAAATATATAATTGCTTGAGGGTTTAAAGCAATTTCTAGATAAAAAAAAATGCATATTTTAACATCTTGGTGAAAAAATTTAACATTTACACCGATAGGCAAGTAGTTATGTTCTATTGGAAACACAACCTGACTGAAGTTGTAACATTTCCTTATTCTCTTCAAAACTAAAAAAATAATTAATGTAAAAATTGTATCAAACATTATGCATGAATCTTTCAAGATATAAATCAACAAATCCCTTTCATGATTAAAAAGCCATTCTTTACAAATATTTCCACCTTTTCCGAATAATGTGAAAGGGTACTTGTATTGCTTTTTAATTCATAGAGAGATTGAAAGTTACAGTGGTATGGCTAGCTGTTTACACAGCTATGCATTTGCTGTATCTGAGTAAATCCTGAGGTTTGAGATATTTTTGAGTTGAAAATGTTAATGCCTAAGGATAGACTCGATCTCCATTTCTTGTACACACCATTTAGCTGTTGCATAGCCACAGGGTGTTTGAGGAGCAGGGTCTCCATCTATGCGGCTCTCCATGACAATAAATTGTTCAAGATCAATGAGCACGTATGTTATTACAAAAAGGTTTAATGCAACAATTTAATCTTTTCCACCTAGCGATATCCATCAAGGAAATAGCAGTTAAGCCTTGTAATCTCTCACTGAAGCTGAAAATTGGCAATTCGTAATCTGAAATTCACCTATGCCTCACCCTATCCTGAGATTTTCTTCATCAAACACGTTAAAAAGAAGCAAAGGCAGCTGATAACATTCAGATTGTTAAAAGAAACGCAAAGAGCTTTTTCTTGTCCAAAAAATGGTTTTCTTTACAAACCATTAAACATACCTGTTTAAATTAAGACCAAAAAGGACTACACCTTTACCCACCACATTCTTATCCTCTATGTGATACTATCCAGAATGACAGAAAAATGTACTTTTGTATAAACTTCCAAGTGGAAGCAGCCAGCCATTTACCCTATTTCTGCAAGGTTGTAATGAGGTAAGCCAGCTTGACTATGCATGTGGGGTTATGGACAGTACAGTGCATTCTGGGTAAGGAATGAAGGTACACTGGTACATCTAATACCAGATGTTGACTATAAAACATATTTTATGCAAACATTTCTCAACAGCTAATAAATCACAGAAACACTTTTTTTTTCTTTAAGAGAAAGAAAGTGTAAACCCTGAAGGAAACAGTGAAGAAAAAAGAACATGTGTATTTTATTGAATGTATGCCCCAGGAAGATAGATTTTTGTTGAAACACGTTCCGTAAAATGTGTGCACAACTGGAAGGTAATGTTATGCACAGAACATGCCAACATTTTGAGCCAGGTATAACCATTAAAATGAGTGGGTGGAAGTCTCATTAAAACTATTTTTCTGAATCGTCGTTGGATAGTATAGTGCAGGTCAAAAAGGCAACAAAAGCACAACTCAAGGTAACAGACCTCCCTACCTTTTGTGTACTGACATGTAAACTCTGTGGATGAGTAGATGGAAAATCTGCTCCTTTACTAGTTCATTATGGAGTAGAACAGCAGAGCCCTTTTGCTTCATTTCTCTCCTTTTCTGCTCTTCTGTTAACCTGCTAGGTTCCAGAGTCTTTTAAAATTACCCTGTTAGGCTAAAAAACCCTATCTGAAGTACCCTGCAATAGAAGAGCTCCTATATTGGGCTCTCTAGCTAACTGTGTCTCCTACCTTCCCTCCGTTTCAGTTTCTTCTACCTTTCTTCCATCTCCATCATTCTCTTTAGCATTGGACACTTCTGGGAGTGATGAATGTCTAGGTCCTTTACCTTGAGCTATCCCCTGACCCCTGTGTCACAGTTGTGTCCTGTAGTGGCATACTGGAGTTGCATTTTAATAGAGAGCTAGTAAAGAGTTGTTTCAAAGTAGATTGATATACTGATATATAATTGATTGAGATTGTGCAAAAGGATGGGGGTAAGAGGCAGGACTGAGGAAGTGAATGCCTGCTTTAAGTACCAGGTCTAACAGGCAATGAGGACTCATTATGGAAGCGATAATGTGTAAATTCAGTTTCAAAGGACACCTCCACCAATGCAATACTTATTCCCCATTATGTCTCAATGCATGACTCATTGCAAAGCCAGTTGAAAGTCCAATAGTTTCCCATCATTAGTTGAAATATAACTAAAGGCAAAACTTTTCTTTTAGTTTTGAATAGAGTGGAGTGGTGATTGCATCCTGGCACTGACCAGTGTCAGTGGACATTAAGGGCGCTTACTTACACATTTCCATTTTCCCCCCCTCACCAATGATTTTTACATTTTTACATTTTGCAGTGGGTGACTATCATTTTCAATTTGTGGTCCTGTCATTCAGTCTATCCACTGCTCTTTGGGTCCTTACAAAAGTCTTGGCTCCTGTTCTGGCTCTTCTTCACTCTCAGTGGGCTATCTGGATGACCTGCTGTTGAAGGATCACTGGTCCATGCTTTGAATGCCAACATACAATCGACTGCAAGGTTTTACCAGGTAGATGTTCAAGCCTCTGCTGATGCCAGCTTGGCCATTAGCTATACCTCCCAACTATTTTCCAGAATGTTGCTAACTATGCAGGAGATCTCTGAGCTCCTGCATGTCAGGTGGATTGATGTTTTAAGTGCAGTATCTCTAAGTAAAGTTGAAACTGATATATAGCTGCTGCTGTCTGCCCTTCCCTGACTAATTCTGCTCCTATCTCCAGCTTGCATGATGATACATTTCATGATTAATAATGAAAACAATTTTGATGTGTGAAGGTTGAGGAGGGGATAATTAAAAAAAATTATAATAAATCTGCCCCATCTACCAGATACATGAGATACACCACTGGGTTGTACAGACACAAGCATAAAAATACACCAAAAACTATGAGATGGTTATATTATGGTATGATTGTGTATTTTATTATTACCTGGTGTGATTCTAGATGCTTGTGAGGGCTTTTAAAAGATGTGACCATTAGAGTTGGGCGAAGGGTTTGGGCCAAGCGAAAGTTCAACCTGAACATCGCCCGTTCGACGAACACCTGAATTTGCGGGACACTCAGTGGGATGTTTGCCCGCTGAGTGCCCCACAATGCACCGCTCGCTTCACAATGCATTCTAGGACCCTAATTGAACGAAGCAATCCACCTGACTGCTGGTCTGGTGCAAGGCTTTGCCAATTAGGGCACAGAGCACTGTGGGAGCCCTAATTGGACAAAGTGGCGATGACGGCTCAGTGCTCATAGTCCCACCCCACACTATAAAAGGATCCTTTCCACGGGAAGCTTTTGCAGTGTGTTGGTGGAGTGGAGATAGTTACAGCAGGGCTCAGTTTTCTACTAGCGAGTTAGTATGTTCATTTATTATGACTCTGAGTGTAGAGTGTTAGTGTAGTGTTAGTATAGTGTGAGTATCAGCGGCGGCTGGTGTATGAGGGGCACTTGGGCTCCGCCTCCCCGCCAGCTAAAGAGGAAGAAAAAAAAATCAGCCCCACCCCCTGCAGGTGGCGCCGGTGCATTGACATTCTTTTTTTTTTTTTTCCGGCTCCTTGGCTCACATGACAGCCAAGTAGTGAGCATATTGGTCAGCCATTAAAAGCTATGTGGGTGCGCTGAACAGCCGCACACTCATAGCTTGATTGGCTGCCCTGAGCCTCAGCTCAGTGTGATTGGATGCGGTGGCCGGGGGCGGGTCACTGTGGCAGCGGACGTGATTCCCGCTCCACAGAGACCATGACCGCCCGGGGACCGATGAGGGGGGGCGGCACGTTCTCCGTATGCCGTATCTCTGCAACAATCCTGCTATTGGATGGGGTAAGTGTGGGGGGATCTCTGCAGTGTGCCCCACCTGTGTCCCTGGCTGCAAACTGCCCCACCTGTGTCACTGGCTGCAAACTGCCCCATCTGTGTCACTGGCTGCAAACTGCCCTACCTGTGTCCCTGGCTGCAAAAGTGCCCCACCTGTGTCACTGGCTGTAAACCGCCCCACCTGTGTCCCTGGCTGCAAACTGCCCCACCTGTGTCCCTGGCTGCAAACTGCCCCCACCTGTGTCACTGGCTGCAAACTGTCCCACCTGTGTTACTGGCTGCAAACTGCCCCACCTGTGTCCCTGTCTGCAAAAGTGCCCCACCTGTGTCACTGGCTGCAAACCGCCCCACCTGTGTCCCTGGCTGCAAATTGCCCACCTGTGTCCCTGGCTGCAAACTGCCCCCACCTGTGTCACTGGCTGCAAACTGCCCCACCTGTGTCACTGGCTGCAAACTGCCCCAGCCAAATGTCGGTCACTGTGTCCACCCCGTGAAAACGTCGGTCCCTGTGTCCATCCCGTCAAACGTCGGTCACTGTGTCTACCCCGTCAAACGTCGGTCACTGTGTCCACCCCGT
>BLSH010142204.1:775191-807161 GCA_018402905.1 Glandirana rugosa | reverse complement strand
TCGTAGTGTCCTGTGTCATATGTCGAGTCGTAGTGTCCTGTGTCATATGTCGGGGTCGTAGTGTCCTGTGTATGTGTCCTGTGATGCTGGGGCTGTATACTGTGTCCTGTGATGCTGAGCTGTATACTGTGTCCTGTGATGCTGAGCTGTGTACTCCTGGCACAATATGTGGAATACAGGGGACGGTGTGGGTGGATTATATAAGGGGTGGGGCTTATTAGAAGTAGGAGGGGTCAAAAAGGAAGGGCTGGGCCTTGCGCCCCCCCATCCAAAAACTTCACCAGCCGCCACTGGTGAGTATAGTGTGTCAGTATAGTGTAGTGTGAGTATAGTATGTCAGTATAGTGTGAGTATAGTGTAGAGCATCAGTATAGTGTAAGTATAGTATATCAGTATAGTGTGAGTAAAGTATAGTGTGTCAATATAGTGTGAGTATAGTGTAGTATCAGTGTACTGTGTTAGTGTAGTACAGTGATTAATACAGCATTACATAACATTTAGTACTGTATACAGTGCTCCGTGTTTTTTTTTTTTTGGGGGGGGGGCTTTTATTTGTCCCCTGCCTGCCCCCCCTTTTTTTCAAATTCTCAGCTGCAGTTTTTCTGACTGATGCTGGTATTCCCCCTTTTTTATTTTTTATAGTTTTTACATTTATTCTATAGTTTTTACATTTCTTCACTTTAAAGTAATTGTCAAGTCATGACAATCACTTTAAACTACAGGTAAGCCTACAATAAGGCTTACCTGTAGGTCCCGGAAATGTACGGTTTAGGAGATATCCCCTGTATCTGCATGTGCCAACGTGATCGGCACATGCGCACTGACGAATCGGCACCCGGGATAGCCCAGGGTGCAGTTTCTTCTGTATTCGTGCCGTAAATGACGACTGTTGGGCGCATGCGCGAGAGTGATGTCAGCGCGGCTCCGCCAATCACAGCGCTGGAGCCCACGCTGTGATTGGACGGAGCTGCAGAACCGGAACAACGATGTTGCCCATCACAGTGGTGTGCCGAGACTGCTGCGGTAAGTGTTTCATAATGAGCTAGTATGCGCTGCATACTAGCTCATTATGCCTTTGCTTTGCAGGGTTTTTTTTGGGGCGGGGGGGGTGGGGACACATTCACAACCACTTTAAAGTTCACCAAACACTACCTTTCATTCAATAAAGTGCATCCAATCACACATTTCTCAGTTTCTATTAAATGTGGGTTATAAGCCCCCCCCATCATGTCTGGGAGGCCAACAAGGAGAGGCAGACGTTCCCCATGCCACTATGAGGGACCAGCAGTGTCTGTGTGCACAAGCGAAGGTGGACATGTTCCTCCTCAGGCAGGGCACATTTGGCTCTGTCTAGTAATGTTGCTCATGCTACCCAGCCACAGCATGCAGAGGAGGTGGTGGACTGGCTTACTAAACCATCCTCATCCTCTATGACCCAAACTGACACTAGTGCGCATTCCACTGCAGCTGCCAGAGCGGCTTATTCTGCCTCCTTGTCCACAGCTACTCCTGGACACATGGATGAGTCAGTTGAATTATTTAAACACAGGATAAGCCACTTGCTTCTTGAGGATGCACATATATTATTTGATTCTGATGTTGGTTCTGAGGTAGAGGAAGGGAGTATCATGAGCCTACAGAGACTGGAGAACACTGATAAAATACAAACTGACAGTCATGTTCCCCCAGCCACAGCGTATTGCCAAGTTGGCGCCAGTGATGATGAGGATGGAGGGGATGATGATGATGTCACTGATGTGACTTGGGTGCCGGATAGAGTAGAGGAGGAAAGTGAGGTGGAGAAACAACCCCAAGGAGGCAGGATGTCCTCCAGAAGCAGCCATCATGGAAGAGTAGAGAGCAGCCACCCTATTCCATCAGATTGTGGAGCTGTTTTCTCCCACTCTAGCCCACTTCCCACAGCTCAGCTGTATGGGCCTTTTTTAGCACATGTGCAGCCGATCGCACTGTTGCATATTTAAATCCCTGCTGCAAGCAGATCATGCATGGCAAAAACACCAGCCATTTGGGTACCACATGCTTGACAAGGCATTTAACCTCCCACCACTCAGCCCATTGGCAAGAACACCTGAATGCCACACACAAGGGACACAATTCTTCTCCTCCTCACTCCTCACCTTTCATGTGTACCACCTGCTATATCTTGTGAACTCTCAGCAGCCTCCACTGACAGGGATGATGGTATAGCAAAGGGTATCACAGGTCCTAGCAACATGTCTGCCAGCAGTACACCACCAGCTGTACAGTATAGCAGGCAAATTTCTCTGCCCCGGCTGCTGCATAGAAAAAATGCCCAGCATCTAAATTCCAGCCTGTCCTGCTGGCTTCACAACTCCCGCCTTTCCATCTGGTGGATTCTGTCCCCTTCCATGAATCTGCAGAATGTGCTATACCACAATGACAGGTTCCCAGTCGCTATTTCTTTGCACGTAAGGCCATTCTGGCTCTGTATCATCACGTGGAAGGCAATGTTTGGCACAGTTGGGCAAGGCAGTCAGCAGCAAGGTCCACATTACCGCTGACACATGGTCCAGCAAGCATGGCCAGGGATGCTATATTTCATTCACAGCACACTGGGGACCTATGCTTGCAGCTAGGAAGGATGAAGGACAGGGCTCAGTGCTGGAGCTTGTTCTGCCGCTACATCTCCATACAGCTGGTGGTGATGATGCAAGATCTATCAGCTCCACCCCCCCTCCTCCTCCATGCCCTCCTCTGCTGAATTGTCCTATTAACCAAGAGTACCCACTAAGCATTTAAGGGGCTATTCACTCAGTCAGGCTAAAAGATGCCATTCAGTGTTTCAGCTCGTCTGTCTAGGGGACAGGAGCCACAACAGAGCAGAGACTCTTTAAGCTCTGCAGGGGCAGGCTCAGAGGTGGTTCACGCCACAGCAGCTTGAGCCAGGAATGGTGATGTGCAATAATGGCCCCAACCTTCTGTCCATCCTTCAACAAGAAAAGTTGGCATGCATCAGTGACACAATCCCTCTTGTGTTCCTGCTGAAGCATACCCTGTGTGGCATTATGGACAGGGCACTCGAGGCAGAGCAGCACGAGGAAGAGGAGGACTTCCTTTACTTTCAAGGTCCACTTTATGCAGACACTATTCTTGCGATGCCACAGAACACACAAGAGGAGAGGGAGGAGGATTCTGGCAGTTTTGGAGTCATTGAAGCAGAGGGTCTCATCAAACCAAATGTTAGGGAAGCAAACTTGCCTGGAATTCGCCTGTGCACGGTTGCGCATGCCCGTGCACGCGCCAGTGGCGCCAAACGGCCTATTTAAGCAGACAGCACCCTGCAGCAGGTGCTGTCCATTCTACAGCGTTTGAGTGAGTTTCTGAAGTGACCTGTATTCTGAATCCTGTTCCTGTGACCTGGCTTATCTGACCTTGATTTATCTCTGCCTGCACCGACGCCCAGCTTGCCCGTGACAACTCTTCTGCCTGACCCTTGTGTACCTCGCTGCCCGCCTGTTAACGACCCTGCCTGTACCCAATGTTTCTTCAGCCTGCACCTTCTGTACCTCTTTGCCAGCCAGTTGCCGGCCCCTGCCTGCATCACTACTCTACGGATTGCACAAGCCTCTACCGGACCCTTCACACCACCACCAGTGATCCATTCCGACCCTTGTGCCCCCCTGTGCTCTCAAACCTCCTGTCTGCTCTACCAGGGGTTCCCGAGGGCTGTAAGAGTGGTTGCATCCTGCACAAGACAGACTCCACCACCAAGTGTGTGACACCATAGGAGATGATTTTCAGTCCCCTGAAACCTTGGGAGTAATATATGGCTGGGAGGAGGCAGTTCCAGATACTGTAATCCTCAGTGATCCTCAGTGACTTTTCATGCCTCCTCAGACTTGTGGTGCATGGGCTCCCTTATTCTTCAAAGCCTGAGAAAGAATCCGAGAATTAGAGGCATCAAGGAGAAGGATCATTATTGGTTGGCAACCCTCCTTGACCACTGTTACAAAGGAAAAGTCTCAGAGCTCATCCTGCCCTCGCACAGGATGAAATATCTTGAGGACACCTTAAAGTGGAGTTTATGTAACACCTTATCAGAAGGGGGCTGCCTCAGTGATGCATTTCCAAAAAAATTTTGTCCTCAGTGCCTAGGGCTGTCAGCTTTAAGATTGCATCGGCAGCTTCTGCATCATATTGTGGAAGATTATCTAGGGGTGAAAACAGGCATGGAGAGCTTTCCAGTAGACGATCCACTGGGTTTCTGGGTCATGAGAATAGACCACTGGCCAGAACTTTCCCAGTATGCAATTGAGCTGCTGGGCTGCCCTGCACCCAGTGTGCTTTCCAAACAGGCATTCAGTGCTGCCATAGGTTTTGTGACCGATAAAAGAGTGTTTTTGTTCACAAACTCTGTTAACCAGATGACATTTATCAAAATGAATCAGTCTTGGATTAGCAGCAGCTATCAAGCCCCTGATGCCGATGTCGCTGATTAAGTGTTATTGGGATCTTGAATCTCTGCAAGACTGTCTAGGCTGCCTAGTTGTGTGGGTGTTGATTTTATCTTGAAGTAATTTTTTGGTATAAGTTTCCTGGGCACAATTAACACCCAAGGACCAATTTTTCCGCACCTGTTTGACAAACAAAAGGCATAAAATTTCAATGTATTACAGCATGACCAATTCTTGCTTTCGAGAGTACCTCTAGAAGGTTACAGGGTGAAGGCACCACCGACACCCAAAGCCCAATTTTTCTGCAACTGTTTGACAGGGGCATCGAATTTCAATTGTTGACAGCAAGGCCGATTCTTGATTTAATCAAGAGTACCTCTAGAAGGTTACGGGGCGCCCCCCCTCCTGAACCATACTAGGCTACATGCCCTCAACATGGGGAGTATGGGTGCTTTGGGGGAGGAGGGGCTCTGCCCCCCACCTCAAAGCACCTTGTCCCCGTGTTGATGGGGACAAGAGCCTCTTCCCCACAAGCCTGGCGGGTGCTTGTGGGGGTCTGCATGCAGGCGGGGGGCTTATCGGAATCTGGAAGCCCCCTTTAATAAGGGGGCCCCAGATCCCACCCCCCTATGTGAATAGGTTTGGGGTACAATTTTTTTTACGTACATCCATTGCGAAACGCGTTGACGTCACTTCCGCCCGTGACACCGGCCAGTGCTTCGAACGCGGAAGGGATTCAGGAGGCAGAGTGGAGGACGGAACCAATGGATAAGGACCCGCGTACAGGACACACTGCACATTGATAAGCCCCCTGCCCGCTGACCTCCACAACCACCGGCCAGGGTTGTGGGGATGAGGCCCTTCTCTCCATCAACATGGGGACAAGTTGCTTTGGGGGAAACCTCAAAGCATCCTCCCCATGTTGAGGGCATGTGGTCTGGTATGGTTCGCTCGACCCCACCCCCTCCTGCCATGTCAGGGCTGCATGCTTGGATAAGGGTCTGGTTTGTATATTGGGGGGAACCCTATGCCATTTTTTAAAAAAATTTTGGTGTGGGGTTCCCCTGAATTCCATACCAGACCTGAAGGGCCTGGTTTGGATTTTGGGGGTAACTGCACGTCATTTTTAATTTTTTTTTGGCACGGGGTTCCCCTTAAATTCCATACCAGACCTGAAGGGCGGCAAAATACAAAAAAATCGCTGAAAAAAAGTGCGTGCCCCCCCCCCCCAGTCCAAACCAGGCTTGTCAGGTCTGGTTTGGATATTAAGGGGAACCCTGTGCCAAATTTAAAAAAAAAATTGACATGGGGGTCCCCCTAAAATCCAAACCAGACCCTTATCCGAGTATGCAGCCCTGGCCGGTTAGGATGGGGGGGGGGCGAGCGAACACCCCCCTCCTGAACCTTACCAGGCTACATGCCCTCAACATTGGGAGTATGGGTGCTTTGGGGGAGGGGGGCTCTGCCCCCCACCTCAAAGCACCTTGTCCCCATTTTAATGGGGACAAAAGCTTCTTCCCCACAAGCTTGGCCGGTGCTTGTGGGGGTCTACAGGCGGGGGAGCTTATCGCAATATGGAAGCCCCCTTTAATAAGGGGGCCCCAGATCCTGGCCCCCCCTATGTGAATAGGTTTGGGGTACATTGTACCCCTACCCATTCACCAACAAAGGAGTGTAGTGTAAAAAAAAAACAAGAGGCAGTTTTTGACAAGTCCTTTATTTTGTAAAATAGCTCTTTCTTCTTTCTTCCTCCATCTTCTCCTTGCCCGGTCCTTCTGGTCTTCTGCGTCTTCTTTTATTCTTCTTGCTTCCTGTCCTGTCTTCAATCTTCATCTTCTTTCTTCTTTCACCAACGCTGCTAAACAGCCCGGCCCCGGCACGTCTTGCTGAATGGGCGGTCTTCACGATGACAGTTCTTTTATAAGAAGGGGCGGGGCCACCCGGTAATGTAAATGGGTGATCCGCCCCCTCTGACATCACATTACGTCAGAAGGGGGTGGGTTCACTGATTTGGTGAATGGGCAGGGGTACAATGTACCCCAAACCTATTCACAAAGGGGGGGTCGGGATCTGGGGGCCCCCTTATTAAAGGGGGCTTCCAGATTCTGATAAGCCCCCTGCCCACAGACCCCCACAACCACCGGCCAGGGTTGTGGAGATGAGGCCCTTCCCCCCATCAACATGGGGACAAGGTGCTTTGGAGGCAACCTGAAAGCATCCTCCCCATGTTGAGGGCATGTGGCCTGGTATGGTTCGGAGGGGGGGGGGCGCTCGCTTGTCCCCACCCCCTCCTGCCATGCCATGGCTACGTGCTCGGATAAGGGTCTGGTTTGGATTTTGGGGGTGACCCCACGCCATGTTTTTTTTACATTTAGCGCGGGGTTCCCCTTAAAATCCATACCAGACCTGAAGGGACTGGTTTGGATTTTGGGGGGACCCCACGTAATTTTTTTAAAAAATTTGTGCGGGGTTCCCCTTAAATTCCATACCAGATTCCATACCAGATCCCGGAAGGGCCTGGTTTGGATTTTGGGGGGACACGCACATCATTTTTTTTTTCCTGGCGCGTACCCTGCTGTTGTAAATTTGTTAAAAAATTGTGATAAAATCCCCCAGTCAAACAGGTGGCGAAAAATTAGGCCTTGGGTGCTGGTGGTGCCAAAACACTTTAACCCCTTGCAGTTACTCTTGTTGGATGGAGGAATTGGGCCTGATGTTGTAAATTAGTTTACATATTGTGATGAAAGCCCCCAGTCAAACAGGGGGCCAAAAATTGGGCCTTGGGTGTTGGCGGTGCCAGAACACTGTAACCCCTTGCAGTTACTCTTGTTGGACGGAGGAACTGGGCCTGACGTTGTAAATTATTTTAAAAATTGTTATGGCATGCCCGTGTAAATCAGGTGCAGAAAAATGGGTCTTTGGTGTTGGAAAAGTCTCCAAGTCTGCTCTTGCCCCTATATATTCCTGCACCATATAATGCAGATGCAGATGATGGTTGCTTGAACCTATCAGGCCTGGGTGCTGAGGACTGAAATTTTTTTAAAGGCATCGCTCAGCCGGCCACCTTCTCCCCCACTCTGCCTCTGAACGACCGAAGCATCAGAAACACGTTGTCCAGGGCCAGCAGGACATGGTAAACTCCCAGGGTCTGGAAAGGCGTTGCACAAACTTTTCTTCATGGCATCCTGAAGATGTTTCCTCTGCACCCTCTGCGCAGGCAGGATGAGTTCTGCAACTTTACCCTTGTAACATGGATCAAGAAGGGTTGCCAGCCAGTAATGATCCCTCTCCTTGATACCATGAATCTTAGGGTCTTTTTGCAGGCTTTTCAGAATCAGAGAGCCCATGCAGCATAAGTTTGAGGAGGCATGAGTGTGCTCTGGGTCACTGAGGATGACATTATCAGGAACTCCCTCCTCCCAGCCACGTACAACTCCTTGGGTTTCTGGGGCCTGAAAGCCTTGATCCCTTGAAGACTGTTACGTATTATACTCCACATCCATGCTGACTCCTCCCATGTGTTTGGTGGCTCTGCAGGAATGCTCTCTGCATAAAGGGGGCCTTGAGAGAAAAGGAAGTCCTCCTCTTCCTCCCTCTGTTCTGCTTCAAGTGCCCTGTCCATGATTCCACAAAGCGTGTGCTCCAGAAGGAATATTAGTGGGACAGTGTCACTGATGCATGCATTGTCGCTGCTCACCATCCTTGTGGCTTCCTCAAATGGTGACAGGACAGTACATGCATCCTTGATCATTAGCCACTGATGTGGCGAAAAAAAGCCAAGCTCCTCTGAGCCTGTCCTGGTGCCATGCTCACAGAGGTACTCATTGATTGCTCTCTGCTGTGCATGCAGTTGCTGCAGCATTGTTCCAACTGGTGGGCATGTCACAAATGGGGCGGTTGTTGGGCAGGTTGAATTCCCACTGGATGTCAGCCAGCTGGGCACTGGCATTGTATGAACGCTGGAAATGACCACAGACTTTTCTGGCCTGTCTCAGGATATCTGGTAAGCCTGGGTACCTGGTCAAGAAACGCTGCACCACCAAATTCAAGACATGTGCCAAGCATGGAACATGTGTCAATTGTCCCAGTCGGAGGGAAGAGAGAAGGTTGGTGCCATTGTCACATACAACCATTCCTGGCACAAGCTGCCATGGTGTCAACCACCTCTAAACCTGGCCCCGCAGAGCTGATAGAATCTCTTCCCCAGTGTGGCTCCTGTCCCCAAGACACACTAACTCAAGCACCGCATGGCATCTTTTAGCCTGACTGCTTGCATAGCTCCTTGAACACTTAGGGAGCACTGCAGGTTCAGAGGACATTTCTGCAGAAGAGGCCACAGAGGTAGAAGAAGAGGAGAGGGTGGAGGAGGAGGCGGATGTGGAAAAATCACCACCAGCTTTTTGGAGGCGTGGTGGCGGAACTATTTCCAAAACTGAACCCTGTACTGCATTCTTCCCAGCTGCCAGCAGAGTTACCCAGTGCATCGTGAAGAAAAGGTAACGTCCCTGACCGAGCCTGCTGGACCATGAGTCAGCAGTAATATGAACCCTGCTGCTGACCGCACTGTTCAACGAGGCCAAAACATTGCCTTCCACATGATGGTAGAGAGCTGGAATGGCCTTATGTGAAAAGAAATCTCTTTTGGGAACATGCCACTGTGGGACATCATATTCCACAAATTCACGAAAGGGGGCAGAGTCTACCAGCTGAAAAGGCAGCAGTTGGAGTTAGCAATTTGGCCAATCTAGCATTAAGACGCTGAGCATGTGGATGGCTGGGACTGTAATTCTTTTTACGGTTCAGCAACTGGGGTAGGGATATTTGCCTACTGAATTCACCTGGTGGTGTACTGCTAGCAGATTGCTGGCTGCAAGTACTAGTTGTGGCACGCATTGCTACACCTTCATTCCTCTCAGTGCAGGTTTTGGAGAGGACTGCATGTATAGTAGGGGTTGAGATGCCAGATGAGGAGCAAGGAGGAGTCCGCCTTGTTTTCTGGTGTGTGTTCTTCAGGTACTCTTGCCAACGGACTGCATGGCTGGTCATCATATGTCTAGTCAAGACAGTAGTGCCCAATCGGCTGGAGTCCTGGCCGTGCTTTACCCGCTTCAGACATAGATTGCAAATGGCAACGATGCGATCTACTGCACATGTGCTGAAAAATGCCCACACCAAAGAAATTTTGGAAGTCGGCAGGGAGGCAGCAGCGCCCAGTACCTGTGGAGCTCTGTGGGCTGATGCAATTGGGTGGCTGCCCTTAAGCTGGCCCCTGGAGGACATCCTGTCTTATTGGAGCTGGGACTCTGCCTCCTCCTCCTCACTTTCCTCCTACAGTCCGTGTCCTAATCATCCCCTCCCTCCTTGTCACTGGAGCAAACTTGGCAGCATGCTGCAGCTGGGGGAACATGACTGCTAGTTTCTTGTCCTTTTGTGGCACCCCTTGTCTCTAGGCTCACGCTACTCCTTTCCTCAACCTGGGAATCAACATTGGAGCCTTCAAACTGCTGCGCATCCTCCATGAGCATGTAACCGATACTATGGTCAAACAACTCAGGTGACTCCTCCGTGCATGATAGTGGGGCTACAGAAGGAGCAACTGTGGACAAGGATCCAGTGGAATAGGCCGCTTTGCCAGATGCGCTGGAAGGCAAACTTGTACGAGCCTGGGTGACAGAGGATGAGGAGGATGAGGGCGGCTTTGTTATACACTCCACCAACTCTTCTGCATGTTGTGGCTCAATAGTACGTCCAACAGCAGAAAAAAAGGACAAGAGTGAACCGCATGCAGAGAATGCACCACGTCCGCCACCTTTCACTGAAGACACAGAGGCTGCTTGCCCTCTTTTAGTGGCCTGTGAGCGTCCGCCTCTCCTTTGTGGCCTTCCTGGCGTGATGTTTTTTTAGCACCGCACCACACTGTACTATATACCGTACACCCCCGAATGCGCCGATATATAGTTTGCTCTCAATACGCTTCGTGTTTATCTGTATAGACTAGACTGTATATATTAGAAGACAACACACCAAGTAGTGTGCTATATACCGTACACCCCCAAATGCACGATATATAGTGCACACTGAATACATTGTGTGTGTGTGTATATATATATATATATATACCAGTCTGTATATATTTTAATACACCATGTCAAGTGGACTATATACCTTAGGTACAGATATATAGTGCACGCTCAATACGCTGTGTATATATATATATATATATATATATATATATATACCAGGCTGTATATATTTTAATACACCACGTCAAGTAGACTATATACCTTAGGTACAGATATATAGTGCACACTCAATACACTGTATATATATACAGCGTATTAGATTAGATTGTAAGCTCTAACGAGCAGGGCCCTCTAATTCCTACTGTATTAAGTGTATTGTATTTGTACTGTCTACCTCAAGTTGTAAAGCGCTGCGTAAATTGTTGGCGCTATATAAATCCTGTATAATAATAATAATAATATATATATCAGGCTGTATATATTTTAATACACCACGCCAAGTGGACTCTATGCCTTAGGTACAGATATATAGTGCACACTCAATACGCTGTGTGTATATCTATATATATATACCAGGCTGTATATATTTTAATACACCACGTCAAGTGGACTATATACCTTTGGTACAGATATATAGTTCACGCTTAATACGCTGTGTGTATATGTATATATATATACCAGGCTGTATATATTTTTATACACCACGTCAAGTAGACTATAAACCTTAGGTACAGATATATAGTGCACACTCAATATGCTGTGTGTATATATATATATATATATATATATATATATATCAGGCTGTATATTTTTGTACACCACGTCAAGTGGACTATTCACCGTATATACAGTGTACACTGATATATAGTACACTGTGCGTGTATATATATAAATATATATATATATATATATATACTAGACAGTAAATATATATATATATATATTTTTCTTTTTATAATATTTATTTTTCCTGGACCTCCTCATGTCAGCCTACTATAGGGTCAGCTTCGCCCCCTCTGACCCCTTCAGGACAACCTCTTTCCAAGCCTATAAGAGGCGGCTGTCTGCCCATATGCAGTGTTCTTTTTTCGTCCTCGCTCCGGACGCCTCTTAAGAAAAATAGATATATTCATACACACACGCAAGAAGAAGCACGGTAGGAGACTTTCTGCAAAACCTTGTAATGTCCATGCGATCCTGCTCAGGTTCATGCACTCTCCTGAGTTCAGAAGACCCCCTGTCTGGGCTGTAAATCTCCCTTTGTGGGGTACCCTTGGTGCTGTGTTTCAGTTAGCAGTATAAATTACTGCATGTGTACACCGGCCTCTAGAGAGTGGTTAAATACTGCTGGTTTGGGCTGTATGGCGAATTGATGTAACAGCAGGCAGGCTGAGGCTTGTAGTTCCACAGGAACTCTCAGGAGGTTGCTGAGAGTGGCCACTTCCTGGTATGATAGGAACACCCTCTCCCATGCTCTGGTTCCTGCTTCCGTGCAATGATTACAGCATCTGTGGCCCCAGCTTGTCTCATAATCACTGCCTCTGTGCTGAGTGATGTGGGATCTCAACATGGCTGCTGCCTTGAGTTGCTGGATATATCTCTGGCTGTCTGTGTGTTTCCAGGTATCCTGGGTCCTCCTGCCTGCCTCTATAGCACTGAAGAACGCATGGAAAGGTTTGCTATTTTTAATTTAAAATTTTTTTTTTCTTTTTTTGTGTGTGTTTTTTGTTTTGAAAAGAGTGCAGTCTTCTTCTCTACACTGAGAGAAGACCCAGATATGGGCTAAACGCCCGCAGGGAAGTACTAAAGAGCCGCATCACCCGCAAAGAAAGAAGCGCTCAAATCGTGATAAGTCGGGTCAGAGGAGTGGTCGGTGGCGGGATAAAATCCCTGTGCAACCCCACTCCAGATCACCCTCACCGGTGCCTCTTTGCAGTGCATTGAACCCAGGCCAATTGCTGTTGCTACACCAGAAAGCGACCACTAAGCGCTAGCATGTGCATAAACAAAGGCGCAGATCCTCTTCATCTTCTGGAAGGGCCTCGGGCCAGGAAGAGGAGAGGGCCTGCTGGGCATGCGGGGCGAACTCCCTACCGGGGAGATGTGTATGCTTTACCTGTTTGAAGGAAGCTGCGCATGATAATGCAAGGTGCATGTGGCTGTAGCTCAGAGGGTAAATGCACTAGTTGTGTTAATGTGAATCTATGCAACTGTAAGTTCAAATCCCACGTGTGCTGTGCTTGGTCTGTTGGCTGCAAGAGGTACGTAGTACCCGGCATAACTTCCATCCTCATCCGCTTCAGAATCAGAGCAGATGCGACATATCGCTACAGTTCAGATGAACATTCAGAGGATTCAGAGTCAGATCTGTAACCAGACATTCATGTATTTGAGTTTTCTGAGATTCCTCCTTTGGGCCTGATTCGCACCCGTGCGTTTTTGATCCATCTTGCGGATTTGCACTACAGTCTATTTGGCATTGTTTCCTATGGAACACATGTTGTGGTGTGGGTCTGCGGAATGCGGGGTACGCTGGAGATGCATTGGTGTGAGTCGGGCCTAAGACCCCTCTCTCTCTGAGGCGCTTTTTAGGCGCTTTCACGCGAAAACCTATTTCTATTAAAATCAATGAATGCTTTCACACTGGGGTCATGCGCTGGCAAGGTGGTGGAAATACACTCCTTTCCGTTGAAAAGAATGAAAAGCTCTTCAAAAGCAATCAGTGTTTTGCGGACCTGAAAAGGTCACTCCTGTCCTTCCCATTCATTTTTTGAAATACAGGAAATAATGGAAGATGAATGGGCAAAGCCCGATAAAAGATTGAACGTCCACAGCAGGGTCTCAAAGTTGTACCCTTTCTGCTCTAAGGATGCAGAGCTTTGGGATTCCACGCCTAAGGTGGATGCCTCACTACAGTGACTAGCCTATCACTTTGCCTCTAGATGACTCAGTATCCTTCAAGATCCAATGGATTGTAGGATAGATACAGATCTCAAAAGAATGTACATGGTAGCAGGAGCAGCCTGCAGGCCGGCTATTGCACTTACCTCAGTGGCGGCAACCTGAAAGGTGTGCATTGCGTGGTTAGAGGCCAGTTCTTTGGGTCAGGTGATGGGAGACAAAGGTTCCTCCCTTTGCAGCCCATTCAGATCACGGTGTATTTTCTAGCAGAAGTAGCCGTGGACCAGGTCAGGATGACAGTTAATGGCTCATTCTGTGAAGGCACGCAGAGCCCTAGGATTGAAGCATTCGTCAGCGGATAGTGCTTCCAAGCACAGCCTTTGCTCAGTCCCTTTCGATGGGAAATTTATTGGCAAGACCTTGGAGATCTAAAGACGGGGAAGCTTCCGTATACCAACCGGGGCGACCGTTCTTTAAGCAGTGCAAGGGGCAGGGTCCAGCCTTTTCCAAAACCAAGGCGAACCAGCCAGCGAAAGCTTCAGACAGGCTCTTCTAAAGGGGCCCCCATCCAGACTTCCCAAGTGGGAGCAGACTGTCTTACTTTGGAGAGGTCTGGGCGGAAGAAGTTCAAGATGCCTGGGTCTTGGACATCATTCAAAGAGGATATCGCCTAGAATTCAAGGAAAGACCTCCCTAGTCTCATTCTGTGGAGACCCAGATTCCTACTTGTCCAGAGAAAAGGGACTTTATTTATTAATATAGGTAAATAATTTATTGGCATCTCAAGCAATCCTGCCAGTTCTGGAGCATGAGAAGGGATTAACAGGATCCTCAGGTGGATTCAGGCCGGTCCTGTACTTAAAAGCCCTGAATGCCTTCATGAAAGTCCCTCCATTCAGAATGGAGTCCTTGCAAGCCATCATTGTCCATTGTGAAGAAGGGAGATTTGCTAGCATCAATAGACCTAGCGGATGCCTACCTACATGTGCCCATAAGTGCATCACACCATCGCTTCAATTTCCAATTTTGTTGTCTGCCATTCGGGCTCTGCACAGCTCCAAGAACATTTTCAAAAGTTTTGGCAGTGGTCATCGCTATCTTAATCAGAGGCATTCAAATTCTTCATTTTCTGGACGACATTCTCCTCCGGGCCGCATCAAAGTCCCTCCTTCAACAGCGCGTGCTGATAACCTACAGCACAATCGGATGTTTCGGTTGGTTAATCAACCATTGCAAGAGTCGGTTGCAACCGGCTCAAGTCCTAGGGTATTTAGGAATGCAATTCGACACTACCCAAGTTCGTGTATTTCTGCCTCTCAGGAAGATTGTGGAAATTCAGACTAAATCGGAAATAGGAATGACCAGGCCATTTCTGATGGCCAAGGAGTGTATGCAGTACCTGGGCCTGTTGTCTTCCATGATACAGGTAGTACCCTGAGCCAGATGACGGAAGGGGAGATTTCAATACAGTTTTCTCCATCAATGGGATCGCCACTCGTTAACCCAGATCTACCATTCAGTACCAATAAAACAGTCTCTGATGTGGTGGAAGATATCTCAGAATCTGTATCGCAGGGTGCCTCTCCACCCCCCCTGTTCCAGTAGTGCTGACTACAGATGCCAGCCTAGTAGACCGGGGAGCTCATTCCTTAGGCCAACAAGTACAGGGCAAATGAGGCATCTCTCTCAGCATTCAAACCTGTTCGAATTAGAGGCCGTTCGGCACAATCTAGTAGCCTTCCAATCGATTTTGCAAAGGGGGCAGTCGAAGTCCTTTCCGACAACAAACCATGGTAGCCTACGTGGCCCTCAAGGGGGCACCAGGAGCCTCCCACTGCTCAGAGTGGCATGCCAGATTTTTCCCTAACAGCAGCATACCTTGCGGGTCCACAAAACAATCTGGTGGAAAAACTGAGTTGGAGATTCTTGGATCTGAACGAACGGGGCTTGAATCCCAGATACCTGTTCAAAATCGACAAGGTCTGGGGGACATCGGTCATAGATTGGGTGGCATTGGAGGAAAACTCTCAGATTACGTGTTACGTCTCCTGAAGGTGGTACCCACAAGCTCCAGGCCAGGATGTTCTATCCATTCCATGGGACTTTCCCCTAGTCTGTGTTTCCATCTCGCTCGCTAATCCTCAGAGGTTTAATGAGGATTCAACAGGAGGAGGTGACAGTAAAAGCGGTGTGGCCCTTCTGGCCCAGAAGACCATGGTGTTCTCTAGCATAGAAAATGAAGATGTGTCAGCCCAATTCCTCTACCTTCTCACAAAGATTTTCTGCTGCAGAACAAGCACTTTAACCCGAAGCTGGGGAAACTGAAGTTGATGGCGTGGAGGTTGGGAGGAGATCTATAGAGCATTTAGTCGAAAGAAGACTACCAATAATTCTTTATTATAGGATATATAAAGCCTGTTGTCACTTCTCTGCAGGAAAGAGCTGGGATCTGAGGTCACCCTCAGTCTCCTAACATATTGGAATGTCTCCAGGAAGGTCTGGGCAAGGGTTTAACGTATAGCTCCTTAGAAAGTTCAAGTCTGCCCTGTCAGCTATGTTGAACAAAGATGGGCCTTGGATCCTCTAGTGATGCGTTTCTTAAAGGAAGCAATAAAGATCGGAAGAAGATTTATTGGAGACCTGAAGTGGGTCCTGCCTTTAGTTCTAAAAGCCTTAGTAGCACCTCCTATTGGTCCAGTGTCATCATGCTCTTTGTCTCAGTGCAATTTTTTGATGACAATGGCATTAGCCAAATGGGTGTCTGAACTGTGTGCTTTCTCAGCCAGGGAGCCGTATTGCCTAATACTCCAAGATTAAATAGTACTCAGACCGGTCCCAAGCTTTCTTCCCAAAGTAGCTTCAGCTTTGCATATAAATTGGGAATCTGTCTTATCGAGATAGTAACTCGAAAGACGAATGGACTAGGCTGGATCTAATGCAGGCCTTATCAATATACCTAGAGCGAACTAAGGATTTCTGGAAATAAGATCAGCACTTCATCTTTCCCGGGGCCTCAAGGAAGGCTTGGCAATGCCACCGAGAATGGTGTCTTCATAGATCGTAAAAACGATCCAGATGGCATATAGAGAGTCGGGATATCCTCAGCCATTGAAGGTCAAAGCGCATTCTATGAGAGGCAGGGCAGATTCCTGTGCATCATATGCTAAGGTGTCAGCAGAAGCAGTGTGCAGGGCAGCTAGCTGGAGTGCAACTAATACTTTCATTCAGCACTACAGAGTGAATGTAACTCTGACGGCATTGGAAGCTTTTGGGTCTACTGTTCTGTCGGCGGCTGTCGGCCATTAAAATAATTGATATCTGTTTCATGATTCTGGTTATTTGTGTCTTTCCCTCCCCTTATGTGGTTGATTGCTTAATTACGTCCCATAGTAGGCTGACATGAGGAGGTCCAGGAATAAGGAAAATTGTTTTCATACTTACCGTAATTTTCCTTTCCTGGATCCTCTTCATGTCAGCCGAGGAATTCCCACCCAAAGTCCGTCGTGAGGTGGGTAAACTGAACACTGCATATGGGCAGACAGCCGCCTCTTATAGGCTTGGAAAGAGGTTGTCCTGAAGGGGTCAGAGGGGGCGGAGCTGACCCTATAGTAGGCTGACATGAGGAGGATCCAGGAAAGGAAAATTACGGTAAGTATGAAAACAATTTTCCTTAATTTTTCCCTACACTAACTGACATATATATTTTAGATGTCTAACTATCTATCTAGTTAGCTATCTATTTTTTGTGATTTTTTTTGTCTATTTTTAACAATTTTTTTCAAGCTAGCTATCTAAACTGCCTGTATACAGGAGCCTACGCTCTCTCTCTAACACGCAACGCCAACACACTACATAGAGCCGCTGTACAAGAGGCTTTATATAGTGTGGGGCATTGATTGAGACTGCTGTGCAGTGATTGGCTAAAGGCATCCTGCCTTTAGCCAATCAAAGCTCTCACAGCAGGCCACCCACTGATTGGCCAAAGCATGCAGGTCATGTGCATGCTTTGGCCAATCAGCGGGCAGCATTCCGCCACCATTTTAAAACATTATGGGGCGCACAAAGTTGCTGCGAATGCCCCATAATGTTTGGGAACACCCGAACAATCGAACAGCCGATGTTCGGTCGAACATACGTTCGACCAGAACTCGAAACCCTTCCCTACTCTATAGGGTTACGGTGTGAAGGCCCAATTTTTCGACACCTCTTACTTCTGTCCGAAGTATTAGAGACACCAGACTTTAGCTAAAAAAATTGTTAATCTTAGCCTGAGCGTACTATAATTTGGCTTCTTCACATAAGGCTTGCTCACTGTGGTGCAAAACTTTGTGATTTCCATCCAAAGTCTGCCAAAGAGACCCTAGAATTTATCCAAAAAATCTTTCATCTTGTTCAGAGTGATCTAAATTGTGGCCTCATCATACAGACTGGCTTCCCAAGCCGTTGTTTAAATATTTAATATTAAAATAACAATTTAAATGTCATTTTTTTTCTTTTGTATATGTTAGTTTTGCTGCAGCAGGTTCTATACACAGTACAGATGCGCCACTTTACAGGCAGACTAAATGGACCCCCAGGCACTATATTTAAAGGAATTTTTCATTTTTACTGTTTCACTTTAAGCATCATTAACCACTTCAAACTTCACACAAATAGAGCTTTCTTTTGGTGGTATTTATTTTTTGCGACATAAGTGAAAAAAGTGCGAAAATGTTGAAACAAAAACACTTTTTTTTAGTTTCTGTGATAAAATTTTGCAAATAAGTAATTTTTGTTCATAAATTTGGGCCAAAACATATACTGCTACCTATCTTTGGTAAAAATAACTCAAATAAGTGTATATTATTTGGTCTGTGTGAAAGTTATAGAGTCTACAAGCTATGGTGCCAATCATTGAAAATTGATCACACCTGATGCACTGATGGCCTATCTCATTTCTTGATGCCCTGAAATGTCAGGAATGTACAAATACCCTCCAAATTACCCCCTTTTGAAAAGTAGACATTCCAAGGTATTTAGTAAGAGGCATGACAAGTTTTTTGAAGTTGTACTTTTTTCCCACAATTCTTGGGAAAATTAAGAAATTATTATTATTATTATTATTATTTTTCGCACAAAATTGTCATAACAACAAGTTATTTCTCACATACACAGCATATGCATACTTCCAATTACACCCCAAAATACATTCTGTTACTCTCCCCGAGTATGGCGATACCACATGTGTGAGACTTTTTCACAGCCTGGCCACACAGAGAGGTCCAACATGCAGGGACCACCGTCATGCATTCTAGAAGCAGAATTTTCACATCTAATTTCCTAATGACCTATTACACTTTTGAAGGCCCTGGAGCACCAGGACAATGGAATTACCCACAAAATGACCCCATTTTGGAAAGCAAACACCCCAATGTATAATCTATGAGGCATTATGAGTCTTTTGAATGGTTCATTTTTTTCCACAAGTCTTCGAAAAACGTGGAAAGAAAATGAAAACGCTTTTATTTTTACACAACGTGGTCAATTTATAAGATATTTCTAACACATAGCATGTACATAGCAAAAGTTACCCCCCAAAATATATTCTGCTACTTATCCCAAGTATGGCGATACCACATGTGTGAGACTTTTACACAGCCTGGCCACATAGAGAGGTCCAACATGCAGAGAGCACCATCAGGCATTCTAGGAGCAGAAATTTCACATCTAATTTCCTAACCGCCTATTACAATTTAAAGGCCCTGGAGCACCAGGACAATGGAATTACCCACAAAATGACCGCATTTTGGAAAGCAAACACCCCGTCGTATATTCTATGAAGCATTATGAGTCTTTTGAATGGTTCATTTTTTTTCACAAGTCTTCGAAAAACGTGGAAAGAAAATGAAAACACTTTTATTTTTACACAAAGTGGTCAATTTATAAGATATTTCTAACACATAGCATGTGCATAGTAAAAATTAACCCACAAAATATATTCTGCTACTTATCCCGAGTATGGCGATACCACATGTGTGAGACTTTTTCACACCCTGGCCACATACAGAGGCCGAACATGCAGGGAACACTGTCAGGCGTTCTAGGAGCATAAATTACACATAAAATTTAATTCATACCTATGACACTTTTGAAGGCACCGGAGCACCAGGACTGTGGAATTACCCACAAAATGACCCTATTTTGGAAAGCAAACATCTGAGGTATATTCTATGAGGCATGGGCTGCAGATAGGTACTCGGGTACTCTGATGGGCTGCAGATAGGTACTCAGGTATTCTGATGGGCTGCAGATAGGTACTTGGGTACTTTGATGGGCTGGAGACAGGTACTTGGGTAATCTGATGGACTGGTAAAAGGTACTTGGGTACTCTGATGAGCTGCAGATAGGTACTCGGTTACTCAGATGGGTTGGTAACAGGTACTCGGGTAATCTGAAGGGCAGGTGACAGGTGCTCGGGTACTCTAATGGGCTGGTGACAGGTTCTCGGGTACTCAGGTGGGCAGGTGACAGGTACTCCGGTACGCTGATGGTCTGGTAACAGGTACTCGGGTACTTTGCTGGGCTGGTGACAGGTACTCGGGTACTCTGATGGGCAGGTGACAGGTACTCGGGTACTCTGATGGGCTGGTGACAGGTACATGGGTACTCAGATGGGCAGGTACTCGAGTACTCTGATGGGCAGGTGACAGGTACTTGGGTACTCTGATGGGCAGGTGACAGGTACTTGGGTACTCTGATGGGCTGGTGACAGGTACTCGGGTACTTTGATGGGCTGGTGACAGGTACTTGGGTACTCTGATGGGCTGATGACAGGTACTCAGGTACTCTGATGGGCTAATGACAGGTACTCAGGTACTCTGATGGTCTGGTGACAGGTACTTGGGTACTTTAATGGGTTGGTGACAGGTACTCGGGTACTCTGATGGTTTGGTGACAAGTACACGGGTACTCAGATGGGTTGGTGACAGGTACTCTGATGGGATGGTGACAGCTACTGGGGTACCCACATGGGATGGTGACAGGTACTCGGGTACTCAGATGAGATGGTGACAGGTACTCGGGTACTCAGATGGGCAGGTGACAGGTACTCGGGTACTCTGATGGGCAGGTGACAGGTACTCGGGTACTTTGATGGACAGGTGACAGGTACTCGGGTACTCAGATGGGATGGTGACAGGTACCCGGGTACTGTGATGGACAGGTACTCGGGTACTCAGATGGGATGGTGACAGGTAATCGGGTACTGTCAGTAAAAAGGACTTTGCCAGTGTTCCTGGCCGTTTCCGGGTGGTGCGCGCGCCTCCGTGCGCGTGCGCGCGCCTGTGCACGCGCACGCGCCGGAAACGGCGCCAAATGGTGCCTATTTAAACCCTGGACATCTTGCACCAAGTTGCTGCTTGTTCTACAGCGTTCCAGACCTGTGAGCCTCAGCTCCCTACCTGTTCCTGTGTTTTCACCTGTTTCCTGTCTACCCGGCTTGCTTTGACCTGTTGTCCGCTACCTGCATCGACCCCGGCTATCCACGACCATCCGCTTGTCTACTCCTCTGTACCTCCGCTGCCCGCCCGTTAACGAACCTTGCCTGAACTTGACGATCCGCTTGCCTAACCCTTTTGTACCTTTCTGCCTGCACGTTGCCAACCCTGCTTGTACGACCATTCTCCTGTTTGCACGACCTGCTGGAATATCACTACAACATCTGTGACCATCCAGCCCTCATGCCATCCCGCACTCTCGGGCCTCTGTCTACACTACCAGGGGTCCTTGAATCGGGTGCGCAAGAGCGGTTGTTCCCTGCACAAGACAGACTCCACCGTCAGGTACGTAACAGGTACTCTGATGAGTAGATAACAGGTACTTAGGTACTTTGATGGACAGGTGACAGGTACTCTGATGGGCTGTGACAGGTACTTTGATGGGGTGGTGACAGGTCCTCTTTATTAGGGGGGTGATCAGTGTGCTTGGTGTACACAGTAGGCGGTAACGAGCTGTTACGATCGGTGTGTGACAGGGAGAGCTGCTTGCTGTGGGGGCACTCAATAGGTGGGAGGGGCTATGAGCGCCAAAGAGGGACCCAAGAAGAGGAGGATTCGGGCTGCTCTGTGCAAAACCACTGCACAGATCAGGTAGGTATAACATGTTTGCTATTTTTAACTAAAAAAAATAGACTTTAGTATCATTTTAAAATCACTGTTCCTGTAAATACTATCTTTTTTAAAAAATGTTTTGCATTGATACATGTCCCCCATGGCAGTACCCAGGCCTCCCATATCCTTTTCATGGCCAACAATTTGCATATAAGCCTTCAAATTTGGGTTCCATGGACTTCAATGGGGTTCAGGTTCGAACATTTGCAATGTTCGAGAGTTCTGGCGTGAACCAGGGGTGTTTGGCCCAACTCTACTCTACAGCTGGTGGTGTGCTGCTGGCAGACATGTTGCAAGGACCTGTGACACCCTTTGCTATACTATCATCCCTGTCAGTGGATGCTGCTGAGAGGTCATGAGATATAGCAGGGGTAGACCTGAAAGGTGAGGAGTGAGGAGGAGAAGAATTGTGTTTCTTGTGTGTGGCTTTTAGGTGCTCTTGCCAAGGGGCTGAGTGGTGGGAGGTTAAATACCTTGTCAAGCATGTGGTACCCAAATGGCTGGCGTTTTTGCCATGCTTGATCTGCTTATGGCAGAGATTGCAAATTGCAACAGTGCGATCGCCTGCCTGTGCTAAAAAAGGCACACACATCTGAGCTATGGGAAGTGGCCGAAAGATAACAGCTCCATAATCTGATAGAATAAGGTGGCTGCTCTCTACTCTTCCATGATGGCTGCCTCTGGAGGACATCTTGCCTCCTTGGGGTTGTTTCTCCCCCACACTTTCCTCCTCTGCTCTGTCTGGCACCCAAGTTGCATCTGTGACCTCATCATCATCATTCCCTCCATCCTCATCATCACTGTAACCACCTTGGCAATACGCTGCGGCTGGGTTTACATGACTGTCAATTTGTATTTTATCAGTGTTCTCTCCCCCTCTGTGAGCTCATGTTACTCCCTTCCTCTACCTCAGAACCAACATCAGAATCAAGTAATGTCTGTGCATCCTCAAGAATCAAGTGGCTGATGCTGTGTTCAAATAATTTAGCTGACTGCTCCATGCATGATGCTGGGGTTATGGCAGGGCTAGCTGTGGACAGGGAGGCATAATAAGCTGCTCTGGCAGCTGCAGTGGACAGTGCACTAATGTCAGCTTGGGTCATAGAGGATGAGGAGGATGAGGATGGTTTAGTAAGCCAGTCCACCACTTCCTTTGCATGCTGTGGCTGGATAGCATGGGCAACATGACTAAACAGAGACAAATGTTCCTTGCCTGAGGACGGACCACATCCACCTTTGACTGTGGACACAGATGCTGCTGGCCTCTTAATAGTAGCATGTCAGCATCTGCCTCTCCTTATTGGCCTCCCAGACATGATTCGGGGGGATTATTACCCACATTTAGTACAAACTGGGAAATGTGTGATTGGATGCACTTTATTGAATGAAAATTGGTGTTTGGTGTGTTTTAAATTAAGGAATGACGCTGACAGAAATGTAAAATCTAAAATAAAATAAAAAAATAAAAAAGGGGGAACACCAGCATCGCAGTCAGAAAAGCTGTGGCTGACAATTTTAAAAAAGGGGGGGTAAAAAAAAACCATGCAGCAACCAAAAATCTCCACTCCAACAACACACTGCAAAAGCTTCCTATAGGAAGGAACCTTTTATAGTATGGGATGGGACTATAAGCACTAAGCCGTGATTGGACAAAGCCATTATCAATTGCCCAATCAGGGCTCTGACAGTGCTCTGTGCCCTAATTGGCAAAGCCTTGCACCTGACCAGCAGACAGATGCAAGGCTTCATCCAATTAGGGCCCAAGAACCCACTGTGTAGTGCGCAGTGCATTGTGGGGTGCTCCAGGGCTGAACATCCAACTGAGCGCCCCGCAATCGGGTGTTCGCTAAACGGGCGAACAGGCGATGTTCGGGCCGAACTTTTGCTCAACCCGAACCGTTCGCCCAACAATATTCTTTACCAAGCTCTCAACTAACTTGCTCATATCTGCATAGAAAGAGGCAGGGGGCAGTTCAACTGAAGGCAGATCTGCTTCCACCAAAACTAGGCTTTCTGACCTGGCTGGCGATTGACCCTCCCCCAGATCATGAACTGATAACAATGGTATTACTTGAGCCTCGACCCGTTCTGCCAGGCTTTTGTAAGGTTTGCAGGATAACACTTTACTGTAATAAATCAACCAGAATATAACGGATACAAATATGACCCTAGTTGAGTGATAATACAGTATAGTGAAATCACAAGAACACACACTCAAATAATTATAGCAGTAAATTGAATGGCTATAATAAACTGACTAAGAAAGTAAATGATGCAGCGCTCAACAAAAGTCAATCAAAAAATTGTCCATAATCAATAACGCTGAATTAGTAGTGTATCACACGCCACCAACGTATCTTCTATAGGGAGATGTAGATCAAGGATTAGGGCTCCAATATAGTGCTAGAGAGACCACCACTGTCACCCATACACACTGATCCTTACCAGATAGACAGGACCCCTATTACGGAGGTCAAATAAGCCCAGCAGCAGCAATAGCATTCTCAAATGATAAAGGCTAGCTGTCATCTCGTCACACAATCCACCCAACACGTCACTCAGTCTCAGCCCTGGTGGTGTCCAGTGTAAAATAGAATGCCAAACATAGTGTAGTATGTATAATAAAACCGTTTAATGTAATAAAAAGTATTGCACTTACATGCCATATAAAACTTCCAAGCAGTGAAATATATCAGGGTAAGTTTCCAACCACCAAGATGGCCGCCGCGTACCCCTACCTTTGCGCAATGACGTCACACGTCCTAACTCTTCCCAACGCGTTTTACATAATAAACTGACTGTAAAGGATTTATGACCTCAGAACAAGAGGGGGAACAGGAGACATTTAGTCAGTCCACTCCCTCCTGATGGTCCTGATGCCCCAGGGAATATGAAGTAAACAATATGAAGATCTGTGTGGGGGTTCCCCTTTAATAAATGATGCAATGGCTAGTGAGTTATATTTTGCCACACGTGCTGTAAACCGTGTCCCTTTTCGGAAATGAGGTCCTTGAACTGTGGTCATCCTTGATCTTCAGCCAACTAAGATATGGCCCAGCGATGTTACAAGGCAGTGCCAGATCAATTAGGCTTAATGTAAAAGGTGTTATGCTTTCCCAGCAAAGATCCTCCAACTGGTCAGGTGTGATAGTGTCTGCATGTAGTGTCCTTTAGAACAGTGTCAGAGAGAAGATGGGCTTCTGCCCACTCACCAATCCAGCCAATACATGGGTTCTGTGAGGCTAGTAGCCCCTGTGCAGGCTCTTGAATGTCTGCAGCAAATTGGTAGGTGCCCAACTGGCCACCTGTGCTTTCAGGAACTCAGCGTTGACCGTGTATGTGTGCAGGGAAGGTGTGCTCCATCAGCAGTGCAGCAGATGCGGTGACAGTGACAGCCATCCTGCACTCAGCGGTATATTCCCTAGGGTGAAAAGTCCCAGCTCAGCTGGACCTCCAGCTCTTGGAGCACTGAAACCCATGTTCCAAGAGAGTGTGCCCCCACAGTCCAATTTACCTGCTTATCCAGAATTTCTCTAGTCCTTTAACCTTCTGGAACTTCTAGTTTCAAGCAGTGAAAAGTCTATGGTAATTCAGATGACCGAACTACATGTCCCACAACCCCCCACTGTCAGTAAATGGCCTTTCTTCTGCATTCAGGAAGTGATGTGATTATCTCCTGGCAGAGCACTAGAGGGAAAGTCTCTGGGTAAAGAAAATGACACAACCGGCCCCGGGCTATATATAGATCAGGATTCATTATGACAGCGCTGTTTTTTTATTGCAATAGCAAGCCTCATAATTCTACTTTACACTAGGTTCAATAAGGTCTGAGTATATTTCTTGTCCCAGTGGGGGAGATTTACTTAAACTGAAGCATGCAAAATCGGGTGCAGACTGATTTTTTTGTAAAAATAACCCAAATCGGTGTAGATTATTTAGTCTGTGTGAAAGTTATAGAGTCTACAAACTATGGTGTATATATATATATATTTCAAAATTGATTTGTCCTGATGTACTGACTTCATTCCTTGAGGTCCTAAAATGCCAGGACAGTACAAATACCCCCAAATGACCCCTTTTTGGAAATAAACAGCCAGTAAGAGGCATGGTGAGTTTTTTGAAGTTGTAATTTTTTTGTCACAATTTTTTGGAAAATGAAGAAAATAAAAAAAAATGTCACAAAGTTGTCATTATCATAGCAAGTTACACAATATAGGCATACTTATAATTACACCCAAAACACATTCTGCTATGTCTCCTGAGCTGAGATACTGCATATGTGATGCCTTTTCACAGCCTAGATGCATATAAGGACCCAGAATCAAAGGATTGGGATTTCAAGGAGCATAAATTATTTATCTAATTTCCCTACTACCTAGTACATTTTAGGAGGCCCTGGACAGGGTTTCCAGGGCAGTGGAAACACTTGAAAAATGACCCTATTTTGGAAGGAAAATACTCCAAGGTATTTTCTGAAAGGCCTAATGAGTCTTTTTAAAATATAATTTTTTACCACAAGTTTTTTGAAAAATGCAAGAAAGAAACACTAACTCAAAGTTGTCAATTAATAAGATATTTCTAACACACATCATAGCCATATTTAAAATTACACCCCAAAACGCATTCTGCTACTCTTCCTGAGTATGGCGACACCACATGTGAGACTTTTTCACAGCCTACCCTCATTGACCCAAAATGCAAGGAGACCCTTCAGGTGTACTAGAGGCATTAATTATTCATCTAATTTCCTGACTATCTATCACATTTTTGGAGGCCCTGGAGCGCCAGGACAGTAGAAACACCCACAAAATGACCACATTTTGGACAGCAAATGCCCCAAAATATTTTTTAAGAGGCATGGGGAGACTTTTGAAGACTTCATTGCTTTGCCACAAGTTTTTGGAAAATGCAGAAAGAAAACTGAATTAAATTTTTTGCACAAAGTTGTCAAGTTAATAAGATATTTCTCACACACATCATAGGTATACTTAGAATTACACCCCAAAACACATTCTGCTACTCCTCCTGAGTATGGTGATACCATATGTTTGCAATTCTTTCATTTTTTTATATACTGGACATTGTATCATGTGTATTACACAAATCAACCAATTGTTTCAAAAGCAATGTACTGTAATGGTCACCTCTATATAAGTGGTCAGACAATATAGCGTAGTGTAGCATCACCTATAGCAGTCTCCATTTCTAAAAGCCAAGCGAGCCTAGCCTACTGGTACATGGCTGCCACAGAAATACCATATTCACTGGCTAGGAAGAACAGGAGGCTGAAGAAAGGAAAAACAAAAGAGTTTCCGTGGTTCCAAGAAAGCACTATGAGAGTTTTCTTCTGTTTCATATGGATGCATATATTGTGATGAGAGTTATGTAGAGCAATCTTTGCTCTGAAAGATCTACAAACAACTCTAAATCTGGATGACTGAGCAGAATTTCATCCCGGTGGGGATACAAGCATGTTAGACCTAATTTCTCATTGAAAATGGTACGGTTGTACTAAAAAAATGCAACATGCATGTGCAAAATGTGACAATGAATTAAAGCGTTTGTTCACCAATGCCAGAAGTCTGCCAAGAAAAATAGATGAGTTGGAAGCTCTGGTGCACAAGGAGAACTATGATTTAATTGGTATTGCTGAATCTTGGCTTCATTCCTCATATCACTGGGCTATTAATATTCCTGGCTATGCTCTCTTTCGGAAAGAAAGGGTAAAACGGAGGGGTGGTGGTGTCTGTCTCTATGGGGTAGATTTACTAACGCTGAAGAGTGCAAAATCTGGTGCAGCTCTGCAAAGAAACCAATCAGCTTCCAGGTTTTATTGTCAAAGCTTAATTGAACAAGCTGAGGTTAGAAGCTGGCTACCATGCACAGCTGCACCAGATTACAAAGGTTATCATTTGAGTTTGTTATAGGCTTCCCAGTGTTAAAGAGGAGGTGGAGACTCAGCACCCTGCACAGATGGAATGGGCTGCAAGGTCTGGGACAGTGATAATAATGGGGGATTTTAACTACCCAGAAATTGACTGGAGTAATGGCACTGCTGGGACAGTTAAAGGGCAAACATTTATAAACCTTTTACAGGACAATTTTATGGTCCAGTTTATTGAGGCCCCAACTAAGAATGACACTTTGCTGGAATTGGTAATCTCAAACCATGCAGAGCTTATTACCAATATTTATATAAAAGAACATCTGGGTAGCAGTGACCATAACATGATTTCATTTAATGTTAGCTGTAAACAACAAATGGGAAAGATAAAAATACTTAACTTTAAGAGAGCAAATTTTCCAAGGATAAGGGCTGCTCTCTAGGACTTAGACTTGGAGGGAATATTGGCATTGATGAACACAGAACAGAAATGGGAATTTTTCAAAAAGACTGTATGTGAACTCACTGCAAAGTATATTACCATGGGCAATACGTTTAAAAGGTTAAAAATAAAACCTATGTGGCTCGCGGCCAAAGTTTAAAAAAAGCTATAAATAATAAGAAAAGAGCTTTTAAAAAATATAAAAATGAAGGAACACTATCATCTTTTAAATATTACAAAGAATATAACAGGATATGTAAAAAGGAAATCAATAATGCAAAAACGCAAAGCGAACGACAAATTGCAAAAGATAGTAGGACAAATCCCAAAAAATTATTCAAATATATTTATAGTAAAAAGGTCAGGCCTGAGCATGTAGACCCTTTACAAAATAATCTAGAGTGGGTGACTGGGGACAAAGAGAAGGCAAACTTATTAAATACTTGCTTCAGCTCTGTGTATACAAAGGAGTATGGGGGAGGTCATGTCCATAATGGGGTGGTAGTGACACAGCCCCAAATGAAATGGTCCAACAATATTTAGATAAAATAAAGGTGGATAAAGCACCTGGACCAGGTGGCATCCACCCATGAATCCTAAAAGAATTGAGCTCTGTCATTTCAAAGCCATTGTATCCAATTTTTAGGGACTCGTAAATTACTAGAATAGTACCACTGGATGTGGTGCCCATATTAAGGTTGAATATGTTTTTATTAGGTTTTTCCAAAAGTATAACAAGAATCGTATACAGCAGTCATAAAGATAAGTGGTTATAGGGAGAGCAAAGGAAAAATATCCCCTGTTACAATTTGTACATTAGAATTAAGTAAGAACGTATGAGGCTTAGTTGGGATAAATGTAAGGTTGAAAATGAACATGGCATATAGTATTCCGCTACATCTAGTGCAAATGATGTGTTATAAACAGTATACATTTACATTTTCCTGTTAAGAAATGGGGGAAGAAAGGGGGAGTAAAGAATAGAAAATAGGAATAAGGGGAATTGTTCTGGGGAAAGATGGTGTGGGGAAGGGGGGGTTAGAGACATTAGGTGCAACATCATTATGCAGAGTTAGTAACCATGTACTTAAAATAGCAAGAGCAGATCTCTCAGGCCCTACATCCATCTTGAAGAGTGAAGGCACCAGCTGGACGTATCTTTAAGCGCAAGATTGGTAGTTTAGTGGGGAGGTAATCTGTTTAGAAGTTTATCAGAAGCTGAGTAATGAAGCCATACATACCAACGCTTGAGGTGTTTGTCCCACACATCTTTTTCTTTTGCCTGCAACTCCTCCATTAACATGATGTCATTGACCAAATCAAAAAAAAACAATCCTCCTGTGCTTGGGTCTATTGGTGAACTGGGTGGTGTTGAGGAAACTCACTGATTCTTAACAAATGTGAATAGATTTCCACACTGATGGGTCTTGCAGCACTCCTCAGGACCATGGGCATCCAAAAAGGTACTAAAGATTACAAAAACAAGAGTAGGACGCACCGACTTAGTGCAGTACCGTTTAAAAGGTTTAGTAAAAGTATTAGAATAAAAATATATACTCACAAACAGAGCAATATAGACAACAGGGATAAAAGACGAACACAGCACCTCCAGGACTACTTCAACACTCCACTACAGCAGGGAGGTTAGACTGTGTCCATATGGCTAGGCTGACACATTTTCAGGGCGAACCCTCTTGCTCAGAGGCTCTGATGAACACAGTGGAGCTGTGTTTGCCTTTTATCGCTGTTGTGCCTTCTATATTGCTCTGTTTGTGAGTATATATTTTTATTCTAATGCTTTTAATAAACTTTTTAACAGTACTGCACTAGGTCGGTGCGCCCTTTTCTTGTTAATGACCAAATCGATCCACTGTTGCAGTGGGGGAGAAACCGTAGATTTCCAAAATTTTGTGACGAGGTGACGAGCCGCTGATAAAAAAAAAACCTGAGAAGGGTCGATTTTTGGTGCTTAATTGAGCTTGGCAAAATTGATAACAGGGTGATTTTTGGGGATAAAGTCGACTGCACTCCCGCCATATGTGTAGGTATGTTCCCTGTCTTCCGTGACAGTGCCAGCAAATATCAGGGGGTTTAGGAAAAATCCTATTGATGGTGACTGGGACTCTGTACCAACGAGATAACAATTTATAGTTTTTTTCCTGAGCAAAAGCTGAGATTGAGGATTTGTGGGTGAAGAGAAATGCCATCTGCCAGTCTGCCCCTGATATTTCTAGCTCCAAGACTCCAGCCCAACTGCGTGTATAGGTGGGTAGAGTGTCGTGTGTGTGAGAAATGATCAATTTATAGATCATGGAAACTGTATGCCTAGGGACCTGAGAGAGACTACACAGTTCTTCAAAGGAGGTAAGCGCTCTGTGTATTTGACCTGATAAATGAAGAGAATTACAAAGTTTTGCTAAGTTTTGATATTCCAGTCAACCAATCAATTGGATGGTTTTGATGGCTCAATTGAGGTAGGAAGCACCCCGACCCTGAGTGGACGAACGAGCGAGCAGTGGGCCAGGAGGACCTTTTCGTAAGAGTGGAATTTTACTGTTGAGTTGTTTTCCGCAAGCTCAGAATTGTTCAAGAGTGGTGTAAGTGGGCTAGGTTCTGTGGATAAAGCATATGAGGTATGACGGCAGTACCACAAGGAGTGTCAGAGGGGACATCGTGGTCATCGAGCAAAATTTAGCTTCGTATCCCCAAAGTAGTGCTCGGAGGTCAAGTGCTGACATGTCCTGTTCAATGAGCACAGAGGGTTTGGTCAGCGGGCGAGGGAACCACTCCAAGAGTTTAGAAAAGACTGTAGAGGTGTGATATGGCTCGAAATCTGGTAGACCACCCCCCCCCCCCGTTCATTTTGGGGAACAAAGAATTTTGTGTTTGAGTCTAGAGGGATGATGTTGCCACAGGAACCTGATCGCTAAGGATTTGACTGTATGGAAAAAAGCAAAGGGGAAAACTATAGAGAGGGCTTGGAAGAGGTATAGAAATTTGGGCAAGATGTCCATTTTGAGAATATTCATTCTACCAAACCAAGGTATTTAGAATTGGTGCCAGGATTCTAAAGACCGTCTAATTTTCATCAGAAGTGGGGTAAGATTCAGTGAGTAGATGTTGTGGAAGTTACAGGGTATTTCAGTCCCTAAATATTTGATTGATCTGGTTTGCCAACAGTGGCGGCTTGTGAAATTTTAGGATGGGGGGCGCCAGACGCCACCTTTCCTTTTTGACCCCACCCTTCATTTTTGACCCCTCCCATTCTCATAAGCCCCACCCCTTATAGTTTCCACCCCTTGTGTCAGGAGTATACAGACCAGCATCACCAGATAGGGTATATAGCATCACCAGATAGTGGTATACAGCATCACCAGTTAGGAGTATACAGAGTCACCAGATAGCAGTATACACTTACAGAGTACCAGATAGCAGTATATAGAGCCCCAGATAGCAGTATACAGAGCCCCAGATAGCATTATACAGAGTCACCATATAGCAGTATACAGAGTCACCATATAGCAATATATATAGCACCAGATAGGGGTATACAGAATCACCATATAGCAGTATACAGAGCCCCAGATAGCAGTATACAGTCACCATATAGCAGTATACAGAGCCCCAGATAGCAGTATACAGAGTCCCAGATAGGGTATACAGTCACTAGATAGGGTATACGGGGTCCCAGATAGGGTATACAGTGTCCCAGATAGGGTTTACAGTCGCCAGATAGGGTATACAGGGACCCAGATAGGGTATACAGTCCCCAGATAGGGTATACAGAGTCACAGATAGGGTATACAGTCACTAGATGGGGTATACAGGGTCCCAGATAGCGTAGACAGTCACCAGATAGGGGTATACAGGGTCTCAGATAGTGTATACAGTCACCAAATAGGGGTAGACTCCCCCCAGAGGTGGTTTTGGCCAGCACGGTTGATTGCTTTAAAAAAGGCCTGGATTCTTTCCTTAATGTAAATCATATAACTGGGTACTAACATCTTTAGGTAAAGTTGATCCAGGGTGAATCCGATTGCCTCTCGGGGAATCAGGAAGGAATTTCTTCCCCTGTTATAGCAAATTGGATCCATGCTTTGCTGGGGTTTTTTGCCTTCCTCTGGATCAACTGTGGGT
>BLSH010142204.1:750166-775181 GCA_018402905.1 Glandirana rugosa | reverse complement strand
ACATATGGGGATAGACCCTGGGACATATAGGATAGACCCTGGGACATATGGGATAGACCACTGAGATATGTGATAGACCCTGGGACATATGGGGATAGACCCTGGGACAAATAGGATAGACTATATATATATATATATATATATGTATATACATTTTTTTTTTTTTTGGTTGAACTGGATGGACTTGTGTCTTTTTTCAACCTGACTAACTATGTAACTATGTAACTATGTATACAGGGTCCCAGATAGGGGTATACAGGGTCCCAGATAGTGTATAAAGTCACCAGATAGGGGTATACAGGGTCCCAGATAGTGTATACAGTCACCAGATAAGGGTATACAGGGTCCCAGATAATGTATACAGTCACCAGATAGGGGTATACAGGGTCCCAGATAGGAGTATACAGGGTCCCAGATAGTGTATACAGTCACCTGATAAGGGTGTACAGGATCCCAGATAGGATAAACAGGGTCCCAGATAGGGGTATACAGGGTCCCAGATAGTGTATAGAGTCACCAGATAGGGTATACAGGGTCCCAGATAGGATATACAGGGTCCCAGATAGGGGTATACAGGGTCCCAGATAGTGTATACAGTCACCAGACAGGGTATACAGGGTCCCAGATAGTGTAAACGGTCATCAGATAGGGGTATATACGGTCCCAGATAGTGTATACAGTCACCAGATAGGAGTATATACGGTCCCAGATAGCGTATACAGTCACCAAGTAAGGGTATATATCTTCCGTACGCATCGAGGCTGATAACAAGTGCGGTTCATGCCTCGTTCCTGCTCTCCAGCATGTCAGTCACCAGGATACGTCAGCCTCCTCCTGTGACGTAGCTTCATGTGGACGTTCTAGCCAGAGGAGACAAACATGGGCCCTCCTTGCCAGGAAGGGGAATAAGGGATCACATCCCACTCAGAGGTGGGTTAGTAATCAGTTTCATCCTGTGGGCGATTTGGATGCTTTGGACCTGGAGCACTTTTGCTTCAACTGAGTCTTATATCCGGTGGTCAGGGGGAGCCCAGGGTGCCAGGAGACCACCGCTGCCCCTGGAATTCTGGGCTGGGATGCCTGTGCATTTGTGCGGGTGTGTGCGCGTCTGTGCGTGTGCGCCTGCATATGCGCCAGCATTGGCTCCCAAACAGCCATTTAAGCTGACAGCACCCTGCAATCGGTGCCGTCCGTTCTACAGCGTTCCGGTACCTGTGACCCCCTGAGATCTGTTCTAGTGAAGCTTGCTGTTGTCTGTGACACGGCTATCCTTGACCTGCTTGTTATCTGCCTGCACCGACCTCGGCTCGCCCTCGGCCATGTCTTTGCCTGATCCTTGTGTACTTCTGCTGCCCGCCTGTTGCCAACCCTGCCTATTCCTGACCATCCACCTGCCTGCTCCTTCTGTACTGCACCGCCAGCCTGCTACCAATCTGGCCTGCACCACTACTCTTCAGTCTGCATGAGTGCTTCAGCGGACCTTCCCCAGTCCAACCCTTGTGCCATCCTGCACTCACGAGCCACCTGTCTGCTCTACCAGGGGCTCCTGAATCAAGATAGTAAGAGACGTTGCCAACTGCATAAGCCAGACTCTACCATCAGGTACGTGCCACAGGGGTTGTAGGTCTCAAGGGCCAATCCTGGATGCTGATTTGGGTTAACTCAAAGGTTCCCAAAAAGTTAGCTAAATGTCCAAGGGTGCGGAAAATTGCAGATTTGCCATTATAGGAAGCTGAAAGTTGAAAGGGGAAACCCCATTTGCATTTGATCTTCTTACCCTGTAGGGTATCTGTAATAGGCTTGAGAACTTTTCTCATAGTCAGAGTCTGTTTAGATAGATCTGCAAGCAGCATGATTGGGTGCTCATTGAAAAGGATGGTGTCCTGTGTGCGTGCTGCTTGCATGATATCAGATTTAATTTGAAAAAAGTGGATTCTGCAAATGACATCTCTGGGAAAAGCAATGTTGGAATTCCTGGGGCCCAGTGACCTGTGTATGCGGTCTATTTCAATGGGCTTATTCAAGAGTTGATTGAAGACAGACATGGCTGCAGATGGCAGGTCTGGGGTTTCCACTGATTCTGGTAGGCCTCATATGCGTATATTATTGTGACAACTTCTATTTTCCTGATCGTCTAAACCATAAAAAAGCTGTTGTATTTGTATGGTATGTTCCTGTAGGATCCCTTCATGATCATTTACTTTGGCAATGGAGTCCTCTACAGAATTTTCTATATCATCCATACGGCGACCCAGATCTTTGCATAGGTCTGAGATTTCCTTTTTGTGTGATCTCTCCAGTCTGTTTATGTAGGCCTCAAAATTGTGCTTGGTCGGCAGGGATTTTATGTATGCTTCCATGTCCCATCCCCTCCTGGAACTGAGGGAGGCTGGAGAGGGGCTCCTGGAGCAGAGAGACTTGCATTCAGATCCCTGGGAGGGAGTGCGAGCGTTGCGTGGAGCATACCTGTGTGCCAGCGTGTGAGGCTGCTGGATCAGCCGGTGCCATCTTGGAGGAAGGGGAGCCTCTGGTGGTCGGCCCCTTTTCTGGAAAAAACGGAAGGAAGGAAGCTCTCTGAAGGATCTAGGTCTTGCGCTGGTGCTCCGCTTGCTCATTGTGGGGTGTTAGGGTCGGTATGATCGCCGGTACAGTGGTGTTTGTATGCAGCTGGAGCGGGAGCTCAGGGCCCATGCGTCCTATCCTGCCATGCATCAAGCCCCACCCCCCCTGTGGTGCCCATATTTAAAAGGCGATCAAAGTCTTTACCAAGATATTCTTAGATATTTTAAGCAACAGACAGCATGGCTTTATGAAAGACAGAAGTTGTCAAACAAACCTGATCTCCTTTTATGAAGAGGTAAGTAAAACCTAGGACAGGGGTGGCTGTGGATGTGGTATACTTGGATTTTGCAAAAGCATTTGACACAGTTCCCCACACACAGCTAATGTGTAAGGTAAAGTCTACAGGCTTGGAAAGATCAGAATATAAATGGATAGAAAACTGGCTAAAAGACCAAATTCAGAGAGTAGTGGTTAATGATTCATACTCTGAATGGTCTAAGGTTATCAGTGATGTACCACAAGGCTGAGTGTTGGGAGCCTTACTTTTTACTATCTTTATAAATGATATAGGGTCTGGGATTAAAAGTACCATTCAGTCTTTGCAGATGACACCAAGCTATGCAGTGGAATAATGTTCTTACAGGATGTCTCCAACATACAAGCCAACCTCAATGCACTGTTTAATTGCACGACTATGTGGCAAATGAGGTTTAATTTAGATGAATGTAAAGTTATGTACTTGGGGGCTAAGAATATACTTGCATCATAAATACTAGGGGAAGTACAACTGGGGGAATACATAGTGGAGAAAGATGTGGGGGTTTGGTAGATCATAAGCTTAATAATAGCATGCAATGCCAAACTGCGGTTTCCAAAGCAAGCAAAACCCTTTCTTGTGTTAAGAGAGGTATGGACTCCAGAGAGAGATACATAATTTTGCCCCTGTACACATCATTTGTAAGACCACATCTGGAATATGCAGTTCAATTTTGGACACCAGTTCTCAAAAAGGATATCAGGGAACTGGAGAAAGTGCAGAGAAGGGCAACCAAATTGATAAATATTTATTTTTTAATTGGTTGAACTAGATGGACTTTTGTCTTTTTTCAACCTGACTAACTATAAAACTATGTAACTATTTCATTGTAGAGGTCATATTATGAAGGTGAGCTGGCTGTAATGACACTGGTGACCAGACTGCACGTCACAATGAGTAATTTAACCGCTTCCCGACTGGCCGCCATGGATTTATGGTGGCAGAATGGCACCGCTGCGGGAATCCCCGTCAACTGACGGGGGGAGCGTGTATAGTGGGCGCACGTGTGCCGCTGGAGGCACGCTCACTGGCTAGTGGGGAAACCAATCAGTGGGTGGGCGGACTCGATGTCTGCAGGCCACCGGCGATCGCTCTCCTGCAGTTATGGAACGAGGATCCGTGAATGTAAATAAGCGGATCCCCATTCTGACAGGGGAGAAGAGAGTGATTGTATGTTCCCAGTATATGGGAGCAGCGATCTCTCTCCTTCCCCAGTCATCCCAGCCCCCACACAGTTAGAACACTGACAGGGAACACATTTAAACCTTTGATCACGCCCTACTGTTAACCCCTTCCCTGCCAGTGACATTTATACAGTAATCAGTGGCTATTTATAGCACTGATCGCTGTGTAAATGTCAGTGGTCCCAAAAAAGTGTCCGATATGCCCGCCGCAATATTGCAGTCCCGCTAAAAATCGCAGATTGCTGCCATTACTAGTAAAAAAAAAAAATAATAAAACGCCATAAATCAATTCTCATAGTTTGTAGATGCTATAACTTTTGCACAAACCAATCAATATATACGCTTATTGCGATTTTTTTATACCAAAAATATGTAGAAGAATATATATCTTCTTAAACTGATGAATACATTTGTTTTTTTATAATTTGTTTTTGGATATGTATTATAGCAAAAAGTAAAAAATATTGGGTTTTTTTCAAAATTGCCGGTCTTTTTATGTTTATAGCACAAAAAATAAAAACCGCAGAGGTGATCAAATACCACCAAAAGAAAGCTCTATTTGTGGGAAAAAAAGGACATACATTTTGTTTGGGTACAACATCGCCTGACTTTATTTTGTTGTGCACATATACTTGTGGATTGTTCACATTATTTTGGTTCTTTAACACCTTATATGTGAACTTTGACATGTGTTTTACACATTAACACGCTTGTTGTATTTATTATGATTTTGCCTTAGTTTTCACATAGTGCGGTTTTGTTACTCATACTTACAGTTTTTTCAACATTATTTTTATATCCCTTGATTATTGAAAGCTTTTTCTGTAAATTGAGTTTAGTGAGGGTAACGCTGCACTACATATTTTGGCATTGGTACACATTGAGATGGAGAGTATTACTTCCAAGGGCTAGCCTAGTGTGATTGTGATAATTGTACAGATTTATATTTGTTATTTTATTAGAAATAGCTTTTAAAATAAATGTAAATTACATAAGGCACTGGGTCCCTCTAAAAATATAATTTCTCCATTGCAATTCTTGATAATTTTGCAAATTATGTATTTACATTGTTTGTTGCATGTGCAGCATGTGTTTTACCCTTTTTAGCACTTATTGGGTTTACACTTTCACACTTGCAAGGAGGCCTCTCCAAGAGTGATCTACAGACAAACTCAGTAAAATTAAAGATGAATTCCAGGTATGGACTTTTTTTTTCATCGTTGCATTGATCTAGCTTTGACCAGTGTAAAGTAAGTATGCATATGCCATATCTGTGGGACCACTGAAGAATGCAAGGCACACTCTGATTGCATGAGGTGGGGAGGTGAGACAGTGATAGCTGGATCTCTATCTTGTGTTGTCAGAATACACCTTGCATTCATTGATGATCTGTAAATGGTCCCGCCGCTTGGCACAGGACCTGAAAAACAGTGGCAGTCACTGTAGTAGCAGCCACTACTACAGTGATTTCCAGCTTCCAAAGCAGTCCCACAGGTATGGTATTTGCAAAGTTACACTAGTCCAAGCTGGGCAAATGTAACTATGAAAAAATAAAATAAAACAATACCTGAAAATTTGTGTTAAAGCCGAAGTTTAAATCGGAGTTCCACCCAAAAGTGGAACTTCCACCCGCAGTAGGGGCCCGGCGTTAAGCTGAAAGGCTCTACTGCCGGGTTCCCTTACCCACAATGGCGGCAGCAGCACTCGACCAGCCAATCCGAAGATCGCCGGCGGTGCCGACATCGCTGGACTCCAGGACAAGCAAGTGTCCTAAAGTTGAAAGTCAGCAGCTACTGTATGTGTAGCTGCTGACTTTTAATTTTTAATGGCGATGGGCGGCGGACCTCTGCTTTAATTTGCTTATAATTTACCTTCCCTGGTCCATCATTTTAGTCCACAACAACACCTATGCTAGTTAACTGCAGCAATTAGCAAAACAATAAAAAAAAAAAGACTGAATGCACTATAAAGAACACTCTTTAACCCAAGACAAGCTGGATGCCACAAGACATCGCTGGCTGCAGTGGCTGGCTACCTTAACCAATTATCAATTTACTTTAAAGTACAAACCTAACTCAAAGAACATGGAAGCTGATGCTCTATCTAGACATCCAGGATTGGCTTCTGTCACTGCCAACAGAGAATTGGAAGATTTCACTGGTCCTGTCATGGGGCTCTGTGTGCTATGGCTGCAATAGTTAAGATTAAGTGGTCTTTTCTGAAATGTGGCTGATAGACTCCTTAAAACGGGGGCAACCTATGGCCCACAGGCCACTAAATGTCCAGTCCGTCAGTGCACGTGATGAATTCACGTGCACCCGGCCCACGGACATTTTAACCCCTTCACACTGACTATCCGCAAATATGTGGCCTCGGCTTGAAGGGGTTGTACTGAGCTGATGCATGCAGCTGCACGGCTTTAGAGCCAGTGGTTGGCCTTCTTGGGATAACAACCGATGCGGCTAACAACTTCCTGCCGCCTTCCGCGATTCGCTCGGGCTCTGCCATCCCACTGGGAGGCCCGAGCGACCAGCCGGCATGTCCGGAGACCCGAACAAAACCCGAACCGGCTTCGATCGGGTCTCAGATATAGTAACCAGGAAGTGTTGTCATGACATCACTTCCGGTTTACAAAAGACTTAAAGGCGCCAAATAAAAAAAAAAATGACAGCATTCAAAATGGCCAAACTTGGCGCTTTGAATGCTTTTAAGTGCAAAGGAGGGATTTGGGGTCTTATAAACCACAGATCCCTCCATAAAGAGTACCTATCACTACCTATTACTATCACAAGGGATGTGTACATTCCTTCTGACAGTAATAAAAGTGATCAGAACATTGTTTTTAAAGGGACAGTGTAAAAATATAATAAATAAATAAATAAGAAAAAAAACATTTAACGCTCCCCATCCCTCTATGCTCCCACGCAGAAGCGAACACATACGTAAGTTGCGACCGCAAATGTAAACAGTGTTCAAATCACACATGTGAGGTATCGCTGCAATCATTAGAGCGAGAGCAATAATTCTAGCACAAGACCTTCTCTGTAACTCTAAACTGGTAACCTGTAGAAATGTTTAAAGTATCGCCTATGGAGATTTTTAAGTACCGTAGTTTGTCGCCATTCCATGGGAGGCTGTGTAATGTAAAGGGGTCCAGAGGTACGGGGGCTGGGTAGTGTAAAGGGGTCCAAAAGTGCTCGGGCTGTGCAATGTAAAGTGGTCCAGAGGTGCAGGGAGCTGTGTAATCTAAAGGGGGCCAGAGGTGCAGGGGCTGTGTAATGTTATTTTTATTTATTAGCAGGTGAATGTAGCCCTCCATGCTTTCACATACACTGAATCCGGCCCTCAAGTAGAAAAAGGTTGCTAACCATTGCCTTAGGAGGTGGACCTACCCTGCTGCATTGGGGTCATTTGAGAACAGCTTCAAATCTCCACAGCAGATGACAAAAAGCTGACCCCCTAATTGGACCTGTGTATAGGGCTGTGAGTGCCAAAGACCAATGGCTGTTGAGGAAGACTCTACCTACCAAGCAGTGGCAGCCCATCCATTAAGGGCGAACGGGAGCCTCCCCCTCTCTCCAGCCACCCCCATCTATGCCATGGATAGATTCATTCATAGCATGAATCTATCCATGGCTGCCCGCAACCTCCCCCTATTCATGCGGGCCGGCCCCTTTGAGGCGCTGTTCGCATGAATTACCGCGGCGGGAGGTTACTTTGAAGCAGCTCATTAGAGCCATAGGCTCTAATAGGCTTCAATAAAGTGTGGCTTGTGGTGCAAAGCGTGCCACCACAAGCCCTTAGAAAGGCAAATGAACATTTGCCTTTTCCAACGCTAAACCGCTCTTCACCGATCAGGAAGCGCCACTATGTTACCGGTTTCCCGATTAGCGGAGAAGACAGACGATCCTATTGGATGCCTTTCTTGTCAGAGGAGGAAGCACGGCCGCTCGCCAGACATCGCTCCCCACTTCATTGCTCCCCAGACACTGCACTGTCTGCTGCCCGCTTGCTGCCTGCTGCCCGCCCACTCCTACATGGGGTAAGTGTGGGACTTTGATGTCCCGACTACCCCGGCGGGGGGGGGTTGGCTCTGTATACCCCTATCTATGTTGCAATATATACCTATCTGTGGGGCAGTATATACCTATCTGTGGTAGAAGAGGGGAAGGAAAGAGAGGTGCCAGGCAGGCATGGTGTAGCATAATTTATTAATAAAATATAAAATATGAACAACAATTGCACTCACATTGCCAAGGGGAGACATACTTCGATCAGGGATAAATGTGCAGAGACAGTCTCAGAGAGCAGCGGTCTGAGATCCAAGGAGGAACTGATTTCTTGTCAGCCCAGTCCAGTTGAAGCATGTGGGATCACTGGGTGGAGTATGGATGCCAGGGTGTGTAGGGACCACCATTGTGAAGATGGAACCGGGATGAAAGTCTGGTTGGAGAGGTAGTCTTCTACCGTCAGGAGTGCACTGTCAGCCCAGCGGGTGCAATAGCCAATAGGGACGCATTTCGAAGGCAAACAATGCCTTCTGCATCAGCAAGGCTGTTGAAGAAGGCATTTTTTGCCTTTGAAACATGTCCCTATTGGTTAACTTGGGGCTCCATAACTAGCATAGGCTAGAGCCATGTTAGGCATCCAATGACCACTTCTGGTAGTTAGAGGTCCATTTTCATGTCAGATTAGAAACTACTAGGGAGGGACTAAAGTGCAGGGTAGATAGGCTGACTTTGAGTTCCAGCGCCAAACTATGGTTTCTGCATGTAAGAAGCTATGTTCCAGGCTGGCTGGATAACTGCTGAAGGGTCTCCTCATCACCGACAATCGTGTCTTCAGGTCTTTGATATTAAAACGGATGCTACATTGTGATCATCCAAAGGTGCCTCTGCAAATGGACTTTGCTGCAACATTCATATCTCTATTAACCAGTTCCTGACCGCCCACTGCAGATATACTGCAGCAGGGTGGCCGTTCTGCTCTGGATCACGTACTTAGTATGTGCTCTGACACTTCCGGGTCTGGGGCGTGCATGCGCACCGATGGTGAACCAATCCCGATGTGATTAGACACAATGGGAGCTGATCTGTGTATACCGCAGACTTGATGTCCGCCAGCGTCTGCCGATTATTAGGCAAAGAGCCAGAATGGTGGTCTACCTATGTAAACAAGGCAGATCACCATTCTGTCAGTAGGGAGGGCATAGATCCTGTGTTCCTGCAAAGCAGGAAAAGGATCATTGAATTCCCCTAGTCAACACTGGTTAGGCATACAGTTAACCCTTTAATCCAGTGTTTCCCAACCCAGTCCTCAAGGCACACCAACAGGTCATGTCTTCAGGATTTCCATTATTTTGCACAGGTGATTTGATCAGTTTCACTGCCTTAGTAATTACCACAGCTGTTTCATCTGAGGGAAATCCTGAAAACATGACCTGTTGGTGTGCCTTGAGGACTGGGTTGGGAAACACTGCTTTAATCCCCCTGATGTGATTGCTGATCTCCGCCATTACTAGTAAAAAAAGAAATAAATAAAAATATCCCATAGTTTGTAGATGTTATAACTTTTGCGTAAACCAATCAATAAATCATTATGCACTTATTGATATTTTTTTACCAAAAATATGTAGCAGAATACATATTGACCTAAATTGATGAAAAAAACTGAAAATTTCTATATAGACATGTGAGTTGTCCCCTTGGCATTCAGATTCTGGAACACAATTTTAGGCACCTCATCCCAAAGTTTGATGTGTGAGCGTAGAACAGGGTTCCCTAGGAGGATTATGCGGTGCAAGGGAATAGAGTCCAGAACACAAAAGAATTATAAAAACAATGAAGCTTTATTGTGACACAATGTCAATTAAAAAAGACAAAGAAATGCTTTGCAATTACAATAAACACATTGAGATGCTGGTAATACAGAGGTATGAGATGGGGGTTACCCAGGTGGTGGTTAACAATACAATGGTCATGTTGTTATCTCAACATGTTTCGCCTTCACAGGCTTCCTCAGGGGATCTGAATGACCGCCACCAAATAGTGCTTAAATAATTAAAAAACAGGGTAAGCAATAAAGAAGTATATATTATAGCATCTCAGTTATTGCAAACAGCAAAGTGTTGATATGTGGTGATTGGACTATAACTTTACAAGAGAGGTCACACCCCCACCCCCAGTACCCCAATAGATGGATTTCCCAACAAGACTTATCAGGGCATACACCCAATCACAAGTAAGGGAGGCACAGCAAGCCCACAACCTGATGGGGACCCAGCACTCTGCAACTACAGGAGACGTATAAAGTCCAGGCTGGGATGGAACAATATGACAAAGTAAGTAACATAATTCAAAAGGACAAGAAACACACATTAGAAAATACTATTCAGTGTATAGCTGGAAAATAGACTAGTCAACTCAATACTGCACATACTGATGTGCAGAATATAGCAATGTTGGCTTAAAAACATACAAAACTCACTTTGCAAATGGCACTGGTTTGAAATACACAGGGGACTTACATGCGTCACATAATAAAAGAACATACGCTGGGGGCGCATGTACCAAGGCACACTCTGAAACAAAGGCTTTTGAAGAACCCAAAGGGGTCCAACAACCACTTTAGCAGATGAAGACAAAAGGCTGAAGAGCAATACCTGCAAGGGAGCAATTATGTAAATTAGTGTCCTAAGAAGTTCTGATAGAATCAGAAGAAAGTAAACACTAAAGTAAGCAAATACATAAACCCTATATAACGGGTATGCGTAGCAGAGTGGTAGACCATAAAAGGTATAGAAGATACAAGAGAGGTGACACCTTTAAATTTTAAAATTATACAAGATAATAGATAAAAAAAGGGAGGGGAGATAATTATGTCTAGAAAGCCAATAACCCCACAGGGTTCACAATAAATGTTTTTAAGCCAACATTGCTATATTCTGCACATCAGTATGTGCAGTATTGAGTTGACTAGTCTATTTTCCAGCTATACACTGAATAGTATTTTCTAATGTGTGTTTCTTGTCCTTTTGAATTATGTTACTTACTTTGTCAAAATGGTCCATCCCAGCCTGGACTTTATACGTCTCCGGCAGTTGCAGAGTGCTGGGTCCCCATCAGGTTCTGGGCTTGCTGTGCCTCTCTTACTTGTGATTGGGTGTATGCCCTGGTAAGTCTTGTTGGGAAATCCATCTATTGGGGTATTGGGGGTGGGGGTGTGACCTCTCTTGTAAAGTTATAGTCCAATCACCACATATCAACACTTTGCTGTTTGCAATAACTGTGATGCTATAATATATACTTCTTTATTAATTACCCTGTTTTTTTTATTATTTAAGCACTATTTGGTGGCGGTCATTCAGATCCCCTGAGGAAGCCTGCGAAGGTGAAACATGTTGGGATAATAACATGTATTGTTAACCACCACCTGGGTAACCCCCATCTCATACCTCTGTATTATCAGCATCTCAATTTATTTATTGTAATTGCAAAGCATTTCTTTGTCTTTTTTAATTGACATTGTGTCACAATAAAGCTTCATTGTTTTTATAATTCTTTTGTGTTCTGGACTCTATTCCCTTGCACTGCATAATCCTCCTAGGGAACCCCGTTCTACGCTTACACATGAAAATTACTATCAAATACTTACTGTAATTTTCCTTTCCTGATAGACTCCATGGCAGCATATGTGTGGGTTAGCCCCGCCTCCATAATTACCCTATAGGACCCCTGTCCCATAAACCTTTGCTCCATGCCAGCGGCTGAGTTCCGTGACTAGCCTACTCCAGGGAGTCTATCAGGAAAGGAAAACTACGGTAAGTATTTGATCGAAATTTTCAGTTTTCCTGACAGACACCATAGCAGCATACATGTGGAAAATAACTCTCTAAACACATGGGTGGGAAATGCTGAGCAAAGAAAGTTTACTTAACACCGTCAACCAACCGTACTTGTAAACCAAAATTAACTTGAAGATAGGGCAGCTGGTTCAACACAGTAATGGGTCATAGACGTGTTGATAGAAGACCAGGAAGCTGCCCTGCAAATTACTCCGGGAGCTACATGATGCAAAGCTGCCCCAGATGTAGAACAGCTCCTGGTCGGGTGAGCAGACACTATCTCCAATAGAGCCCAGCTCTTGGCTCTGTTAGCCTGTTGGAAGACCCAGGCAATCTTTGTTGGATATAATGCAAGTAAAGACTGCACAAGCCATTACTGTACAGAAGCCATACTCATTGAATAACAACCAGCAAGAACGGGAAACACTACACAGGAAATAAATACAACACAGATGCACCATAGAGTTGCATCTAAAGAAACATAACATGCGTAACAATCCATGCCACACTCACCCTAAATGAGGCAGGTTCCTCTGTCCTTTCCGGCAAAAGGATGAACAGGATTTCTGAAGGCTGAAGGAATCTACGCTTGTAGATATGACTTTACAATTTGAGGGATTCCTAAATTCAAGGAAGGCACTGCTGGAAGTCAAATCAGGATTCCCTGTTTACTATACATGTGCTTTAATCAACTAAGCCACATTGTGCCCTCACCCACGCAAGTTAGAACTCCAAGGATGGCAGAACATTTTCTTGTCTCCCACTAAGACTGATGCACCCTTGGGGATTGAGTCAAGCATAGGTAACAGCACCGCTCAACTGGAAGAACGTAAGAAAGTTCTCTATGACCAGTAAACTAATCTCTGAGGCTTCTTATGCCAATGTGATAGCCAGGAAAAGGTGAACTCGACTGAAGTCAGAGCCTAGCTGCTTCCTTGAAAAATTGTTGGACAGGAAGATGCCTAGACCAACAAAAAAAAACCTGTGAAAGCCAATAGGGTTGACACTTGCACTCCGCGGGAGCTGACCACTAGAGCCAGAATTAAATCTAACTGGAGGAATCCTAGAGTATTTAGAACTGCTAGATCACTACATGATCTGTCAGCAGCAGACAGGTATGGAACAACTTTGACCAGATTCTCCTGTCAATTTTGTCTGCGTTCATTCTTCTAGTATTCAAGAGAGCGGAGAGGACTCTGGAAGAGCAGACGAGGACCTCCAATCTTGAGAACCAGGCCATCCGACGCAACTGTGCTGGCCATGGATGTAGAATTGTACTCAATGACAAAAGGCCTGGCATGAGGAGAAGGTGTACTGGGTTCCGGAAGCTGAACTGTGCTAGCAAGGGGAACCATGACCTAATTGGTCGATAAGACATCACTGCCACTAACACCACAGCCTCTGATCAGAGTTTTTGAAGAAAACCCGAGGTTGACCAGGACTGGAAGAAATGCATAGGTCCTACTGCATTCCCAATGATCCATCAGGGCATCTACACCTGAAAACCTCCACATGTAGAGACCATTCGTTGTGGACTCTGGACAGAACACCGATTCCAACTTTTTGCAATCTGGAAACCTACGCTGATTGAGCTGTAGGCTCAATTGTTCTGAGCCCAGGACATAATTGGTTGGCTTTCCGTAATAGAGAACAGGCTGTGAGTCCCCAGGCTGTCTTAACGTAGGAGACTGCCGTAGTGGATTAACTTAAGAGCACTGACGTGCCCTACATTATATGGTGATAGTCCTGAAATCTGTTTCCTGGCTCCCACTGCTGGAGAAACCCCTCGCAGAAGGCTACCTTCTCCAGCTTCCACTTGATCCCCGGATAGGTAGACACTATGGTGCCAATCATTTTAGACGCTGACAGGAGTGCAGGTAGGAAGAAGATAGGGCCAGGAGTATTCAGATACAGAACATTGGGATCCAGAGCCAAGGCAATGGTTCCCAAGATTATATTGAGTCCTGAGGCCCACAAGAAAATGAGTGGGTTCCAGGTGTCTCCCTGCCAGATTCGGCAGCCAGCCAAATTTGAGGAGCATATAAAAGACCTGAGCTCTGGGCTCCTGCAGCTGCCCTCTGTCTTGGGACGGTAAGACAAGGACCTCCATGCAACTAGGTCGGCGTATGCCCCTTGTTTTGATTAGACTAACAGCCAATACGACCCTGAAAACACACAGGGTGATGCTGAAAGCCCAAATGGCTGGAGCTGGAGATAGTCTTGACCTACAGTGAACCGAAGGAACTTGCAGAAGTCTTCTACAATGGGCACATGAAGGTAAGAATCTTAAGTCTATTGGAAACAAGCCAGACATCTGGCAGGACCCCCTATCAGGGACAATGTTTCCACCTTGAACTTCTCCTTTGCTGAAGATTGTCTCAGGAGTGCAAGGTCTAAAACCGGCCTCCACAAGCTGTTCCACTTCATGACCATAAGAGGGGCAAGCAACTGCCCTGAAAACTCTCGCATTCAGAGACTGGCACAGCAGCACTTTGCGACTCCAGAGACTTTTGTAAGGCATGAGTATACGCTTTCTTTACCTCAGCAAGAGGAAAAAAACATGGAAATGACTTCTGATGGACCATGCATGTCCTGAAAAAAACACTTTGACATCCAAATAGTATGAGGCCCAACTCAGTAGCTTCTTGGCACCCCGAGTTCAAGCTTTAGCATACTTCTAATAGGGATATCTGGTCTTCTCACCCGCTCTTCCTAAAGTTCCCTCCTGGACTGTAAAAACATTCAACCCTTGCACGTTCTGCACTTTTCTCTAGACTTTCCCCTTCCGGCCTAGCCAGTGTTGGTCCTGAGGTAGGACCTCAACTTGCCAACTATGGCCCCGGTTACGGTGCTATCCAGCTTGCCAAAAGATGAAACTCCCTAACAGGAATGCTACACTACGCCTCTTAGAGGCAGAATCAGCAAGCCCAGGCCCCAGCCATAGCACACACTTTAACCTAACCGGCGAGAGCAAAAAAACACGCCACTATGCAGCTGATGTCATTTGGTGCCTCATTATGAAAACCGGCACCGGCTCCAGGTTCTGAGCTACAGAGTTTCAGAAAACGCTCCTAAATACTACGTCCACATTCTCCATTCACATTCCCATCCTTTCGATATGGCCACAAGAGCCCAGGCAGACATTCGGGCTATTCACTGCATCTTCCAAGATAGAGCGACATGCTTGCTCACCTCATAAGGCCTCAGCCATTTAGAGAGGCAGCCTTAAAAATGCTTCACTTCCTTATGTTTGAATGGATAGAGCTTGGCCATTTGCACAGCAGGGAGGGATGTCTCACGACCTTACTTCCCTTATCCAATGATGTCCCTTAGTTCTGTTCAGAATGGAAATTTAGAACACTCTCTCTGAAAACTGGCTAAATTTCACCATTGCGCCCCCCAAGTTGCACGATTCAGAGTGCGACCTTGATCTGACTCTGAGTGCAACATCGATCCAACTTTACTGCCCCTGGATCAAGTTGCATACAGTCATGGGAACAGGCACAAGGAATATTTGCTGGATAGAAATTCTGGCCAATTCTGCAGCAATAGCGGCTGGGGTGGTAATGATAGTCTCTGATGCCTGGGAATGAGTTTGTGATACACTGTGGCTGCCATCCTCAGAGATGAGCCAGCTTTGTTTGCAGAGCAGGATCAAGTTGCATCAGGTCGCATCAGAGTAGCGCAGGAACTCCCTCAAAGTCACTGCGATTCCAAGTTGCATAGATTGGAACGGGTGCCATTGAAATCAATGGACTGTGAACCACCATGTGACCCCATTAAAGTCGCATTTCCAAGTCGCACCAGTGCAAGTGGAGCCAAAGGTGCCCCCATAACTTCCTCTTACCTTGCAGGAGACTTTACCTTGGTTGGGGCAACTCCAGTTATTCCTGGTCATCCTAGTGGGAGAACATGCCGAAATGGCTGTTGGACTTTGTGTGTGGCTTGTATCTCACTCTGAGAGATTTTACACCACGTGCCTCACTAGATTTTACACCACGTGCCTGCTGGAACACCCCACCACCTGGCTTAGCATAGCTCACAGAGACTTGCCCTCTGGGACCAGCATCCCGCATCCTCAGCAGGCTCCCTCCTTGGAGCAGCTAACATGGCAGTGGGTGCGTAGGGGATTCAGAGCTTCTGTTGTGAAGGCTGGACCTTAAAATTGACCTATGACAAATACAACTGGAAAAAAAAGTTGTGACCTAATGAGGTGTTTGTTGTGTCGTGCCGTGTAATGTCAACCTGACCTAGAAGAATTCACAAAGCAAACTAGGATAGAAAGGAAATCTAAAAGCAGCAAAAAGAGTACCCGGACAGCAAGGAAAGGAAGGATTGAACCCCCCTCTCATACCTGCTATCACAGGACTGGCCGCACGGGGGGCAGTGATACTTCCCCATTGTGAAACTGCACAGAAAGACTGACAACCTGCCCAGGTGATCAATCATGCCAGAATCACAGACAGCATACAGTGCAGACCATTCCCTGTGATGATTGCACACAGAACTTTGGGAACTGCTGCAAGCTGCCAACAGAGAAATCCATATATCAGCAGTAAGGATGGGCTCGGGTGTGTTCGCAAGTGCACGTGCCCAAGCCCGCTGGGAAGTGAACCCTGCACTGCGCCAATCACAGGCAGTGAGACATTTCCCCAATGCGCGGCTGGAGCGATCGGGGAATGTCTCACTGCCTCTTATTAGCGCAGTGCAGGGATCACTTCCTGGCAGGCTCGGGCACGTGCATTTGCGAACATGCCCGAGCCCATCCTTAGTCAGCAGTACTGACCGCAGAATGAATTTCTCTGCTGTAATGTCACCACTGCCATCCACCGCGCCTATGCGCTGCGTCTCTGAGCAGAAGTAACCCAGGGACACAAGGCCGGAAGAGAGAGCAGTGGCTTGGAACACCCATGTGCTCCAGCTGCCATAGGCTGGAAGACGCTAGCCAGAGAAGAAAACAGACAAACAGAAAATACACACACTGCTGCCATGGAATATGTAATATAAAAGTATACATCACCGCACACGGCAACTTCAATCCACGATCGGATTGGACCGGGCCAGGTAACAGGTAAGATGATCACACCGGGCTTGTTAATTTGTCCAGGACAGTGTACATGTACTGGTCTTTAGCAGATTAGGGCCGCCTGCTCTCAGCTAGGCTTTCTGGCCAGGCATACCTTTCAGCTGCTCCCCAGGGCTCCAACTTCAGCCCTACTCTGCTTTATACACTTCATACCCTGCTCTCAGCTAGGTCTTATCGGAGGGACGTAATTCCTCTGGCCGCTTCACCGATTCCTGACTGTGGTGGACTCTTCAGAGAACCGTCTATTTGGTCCCACGGAGGAGGACAAAAAAGGAACACGGTCGCTGGCATGGGGCAAAGATTTATGGGAGTGGGGTCCTATAGGGTAATTATGGAGGCGGGGCTAACCCACACATATGCTGCCATGGAGTCTGTTGGGAAATTAGATTTCTTCATTTGTTTTATTGGATATGTTTTATAGCAGAAAGTAAAAAATTTGGTTTTTTTTTTTTCAAAATCGTCTGCCTTTTTTTGTTTATAGTGCAAAAAATAAAAACCACAGTGGTGATCAAATACCACCAAAAGAAAGCTCTATTTGTGGGGAAAAAAAGAACATTAAAGGACATAACTGTACAGCATCGCACGACACGCAATTGTCAGTTAAAATAACGCAGTGGCGTGTCGCAAAAAAATAGCCTGGTCATGAAGGAGGGTACATCTTCTGGAGGGCAAGTGGTTAATACCTATATATACCTGGGTATATGTGCACAAATCCACCAGGACTCCTATTGGGCCCTTTGCTGATAGTATCTGTTTATACATTGGATGTATTGTATGCACTATTATTAATATTTTCTTCTTATCTAAAGCTTGTATTATTTCCATACTGGTGTGCTTGTATATACTTGTGCAGGGGCAGCCCATCCATTAAGGGCGCACGGGCACCGCCCCCTCTGTCCTCACCACCCCCTATATGCTATGGATAGATTCATACATAGCATGAATCTATCCATGGCCACCCGTGACCACCCCCTATTCACGCAGTTGGCCCCTTTGAGGCACCGGCCGCATGAATTACTGTGGCTGGGGGGTTTCTTTGAAGCATCTCATTATGGCCATGGGCTCTACTAGGCTTCAATACAGTGTGGCTTGTGGCACAGAGTGTGCCACCACGAGCCGTTAGAAAGGCAAATGAACATTTGCCTTTCTAACACTGAACCGCTCTCCGCCAATCAGGACGCGCCAGTATGTTACCGGTTTCCCGATTGACGGAGAAGACATGTGATCCTATTGGACGCCTTTCTCGTCGGAGGAGGGGGATGCATGGCCGAAGCCAAGCCGGACACTGTTCGCTACCTTCCCGCTCTTAGATGGGGTAAGTGCGGGACTTTGACTGCCCGGGGGGGAGTACTGTCATTGCCGCGAGGACCACGGTAGCGGGGGGGAGGGCGGTACTATTTACTCCTCTGGTGATACTATATATATTCCTCTGGTGATGCTGTATATACTCCTCTGGTGATGCTATATACTCCTCTGGTGATGATATATACTCCTCTGATGATGCAGTATATACCCCTCTGGTGATGTTGTATATACTCCTCTGGTGATGCTGTATGTACCCCTCTGGTGATGCTGTATATACTCTTATCTGGCAATGCTGTATACCCTATCTAGTGATGCTGGGCTGTATACTCCTGACATAATGGGTGGAATCTATAAGGGGTGGGGCTTATGAGAAGTGGGAGGGGTCAAAAGGCAAGGGCGGGGTCTGGCACCCCCCATCCTAAAATTTCACCAGCCGCCACTGTACTTATGGTTAATACTATATGCAGGTTGCAGTAGTTTTTCTGCTCTCAATTTCTTTGTTTAGAATACTGATTCATTTCTCAGGATGGGAATCTGCTCTGTTCACAGAGGCCCGGTCCTGGGTAAAGCCACTGCTAACTTTATTGTCAAACCCACTCTTTCACTTAGCAAAGGTTCTGGTTCTGTTATTTACCTAGCACAATATCTTGTTTGGGGAGGGCCATTTCTCACAACCTGCCCCCTGTCCCAAAAGAGGGCTACACATACCCCAGATAGCACCAGGTTAGTATCTCTGCTAACGTAGATATTCCTGAAATAGATTACAGCATTTATTACTGCATGCTTTGAATTGTGCCAAAAGGTCAATGGCATAAAAATATTACTTATACTAAATTGAAATCATAAGGTATTTTAATTATTGTAAAACTAAAAAGTCAGACAAGGTGAAATACATCAAAATCTTGGCAAAATATATATTGTGCCTTTTCCTGCAAAAACAGGATTGAAAGATTTTAACCTTGAGTTTATACTGCCATCTGCCGGTAGAAAGTAGTAATGCAAAAACCAAGAATTTTAAATATGCAAAAAAGTGCTGCAGCCTTATGATTGGTGTTTGGGTCTCATTTCCTAAGAAGTACATTTTATACTGTGTGCTCACTTCAAATAACCAAGTAGATTCAAGGGCATAAAAGACTACTAGGTGTTGTAATGTTTTGTTGCATTACATTCAAGTGTAGATCATATGAAAATTAGATCATGTGTAGATCAAAGTTGTGACATTTGATCTGTACATGACATCAGGTAAGTAAACCTTACAAGTTATGTTTTTTCCAAATAAAATGCATTCCTGTTTAATGCCTTAGTTACCCATAATTAACTTTAATTAACTCCTTCCCCTCTTCCTAGCTATTCTACTGATTTTTTTCTATTCCTTTGGCATGTCTATTTATTTTTATTGGTGCATCTTATTTGTTACTTTTTCAGTGTTACATAAAAAGAAAATGTACAAAATTGAAAAAAAATCGTTATTTCCAAATATCTTTTCAACGTTTTGTACTAAAAACAGTTTTCATGTCCGACAAAGTGTTTGGCAAACAAACAGACACCTAGTGGAAACTTAAAAATTGCTCTAGTCCATAAGGCAGGGTATACAAATACAAGAGCTGAAGTGGTGAAAAAATAAGCCGCCTGTGTTTCCTACCTATTTTATAGAAATGTTTAAAAGGTAATCCAAGGGTTTACTATTTTGCACTGGGTCTTAGCCAAATCAATTATTACTTCTACGGTTACCTATATCAAATATACAGTTTAAAGAAATGACCTATTTTTAAGAAGGATATGCCTGTATGTGAGAATGAAAAGTTATAAAGGTTAGCAGTCTGATTGTTGTACAGTATCTCACAAAAGTAAGTACACCCCTCACATTTTTGTAAATATTTTATTCTATCTTTTCATGTGACAACACTGAAGAAATGACACATTGCTACAATGTAAAGTAGTGAGTGTACAGCTTGTATTACAGTGTAAATTTGCTGTCCCCTCAAAATAACTCAACACACAGCCATTAATGTCTAAACTGCTGGCAACAAAAGTGAGTACACCCCTAAGTGAAAATGTCCAAATTGGGCACAATTATCCATTTTCCCTCCTCAGTGTCATGTGACTCATTAGTGTTACAAGGTCTCAGGTATGAATGGGGAGCAGGTGTGTTAGGTTTGGTGTTATCGCTCTCACTCGCTCATAATGGTCACTGGAAGTTCAACATGGTACCTCATGGCAAAGAACGCTCTGATGATCTGAAAAAAAGAATTGTTGCTCTACATAAAGATGGCCTAGGCTATAAGAAGATTGCTAAGACCCTGAAACTGAGCTGCAGCACCGTAGCCAAGACCATACAGTGGTTTAACAGGGCAGGTTCCACTCAGAATAGGCCTCACCATGGTCGACCAAAGAAGTTGAATGCACGTGCTTAGCATCATATCCAGAGGTTATCTTTGGGAAATAGACGTATGAGTGCTGCCAGCATAGCTGCAAAGTTTGAAGGGGTAGGGGGATCAGCCTGCCAGTGCTCAGACCATACGCCGCACACTGCATCAAATTGGTCTGCATGGCTGTCATCCCAGAAGGAAGCCTCTTCTTAAAGTGGTTGTCAACCTGTGACAACCACTTTAACCTACAGGTAAGCCTAGAATCCCAAACCTGCACGGTTCAAGAGATATGCAGTGTTTTGCATGTGCCGACGTCATGTCGGCACATGCGCAGTGAAGAAACGGCCTCCATGTCGTTTCTCCACTGATCCTGCCCTGTGCTGTGACTAGTGGCTCCCGCGCGCGGTGTCCGCGGCCCCGGAACGAAGAGGGGCAGAAGATGGAGGCGGCCTGGAGCGGGGACATTGCTGGACGCCGCAGGCTTCGTTTGCAGGTAAGTGGCACATAATGGGCTACTATGCGATGCATAGTAGCCCATTATGCTTCTACTTTACAGGGTTATATTGAGGAAGTAAACCCAACCTGGGTTTACTTCCTCTTTAAGATGCAAGCACAAGAGAGCCCGCAAACAGTTTGCTGAAGACAAGCAGACTAAGGACATGGATTACTGGAACCATGTCCTGTGGTCTGATGAGACCAAGATAAACTTATTTGGTTCAGATGGTGTCAAGCATATGTGGCGGCAACCAGGTGAGGAGTACAAAGACAAGTGTGTCTTGCCTACATTCAAGCATGGTGGTGGGAGTGTCATGGTCTGAGGCTGCATGAGTGCTGCCGGCACTGGGGAGCTACATCTCATTGAGGGAACCATGAATGCGAACATGCACTGTGACATACTGAAGCACAGCATGATCCCCTCACTTCCAAGACTGGGCTGCAGGGCAGTATTCCAACATAACGACCCAAAACACACCTCCAAGACGACCACTGCCTTGCTAAAGAAGCTGAGTGTAAAGGTGATGGACTGGCTAAGCATGTCTCTAGACATAAACCCTATTGAGCATCTGTGGGGCATCCTCAAACGGAAGGTGAAGGAGCGCAAGGTCTCTAACATCCACCAGCTTGGTGATGTCGTCATGGAGGAGTGGAAGAGGACTCCAGTGGCAACCTGTGAAGGTCTGGTGAACTCCATGCCCGAGAGGGTTAAAGCAGTGCTGGAAAATAATGGTGGCCACACAAAATATTGACACTTTGGGCCCAATTTGGACACTTTCACTTAGGGGTGTACTCACTTTTGTTGCCAGCGGTTTAGACATTAATGGCTGTGTGTTATTTTGAGGGGACAGCAAATTTACACTGTTATACAAGCTGTATCCTCACTACTTTACATTGCAGCAAAGTGTAATTTCTTCAGTGTTGTCACATGAAAAGATATAATAAATTATTTACAAATATGTGAGGGGTGTACTCACTTTTGTGAGATACTGTACATGTGACAGCTATCATACCCACATAGAACACTGTGATGTGGAGATAAATATGTTTTACACAAAGCAGAGAAAGTTAGATGGAATGCAGAAGGGTAAAAAAAAACTCCTCTAGAATATTCAACAAAAGACTCTTAATGGACCATGTCATAAATAACCAGGCCTGAAAATAGAGAAAGCTGAGCATTACACTTCTGTAAGTATGGTTTTATTTGACCTGAAACTGAATTTTCATCAATCTCAACTCTCAACTTTACTTATATTCCATAATTGTAAGACTGGGTTCACACCGCAGCACAGAGCGGCTCACAGCAGAGGTCTGGTGTGTCCCCATTTACCCTTTCAGGTCCGATTTAAGACCGGAAGACGCACAGCAATCCTGTGCAATTTGCACCAGAGCCGCTCCGGAGATGTGTGAACCGGCTCCATAGAGAGCCGGTCACAATCTCCTGATATGCGAATAGGATGCAGGGAAAACCGCATCTAATTCACAATGTTGTGAACCCAGCCATTTAGTAAAGGAGCTACATTCATAAAAAGTGCTTACACTGTAGTATGGGAAAATGACAATCAGTTAGACACAATGGGGTTAATTTACTAAAACTGGAGTGTGCAACATCTAGTGTAGCTGTGAATTGTAGCCAATCAATTCCTAAAGTCAGCTTGTTCAATTAAGATTTGACGAAAAGCTTTTGGTTTCTCTGCAGAGCTGCACCAGATTTTGCACTCTCCAGTTTTAGTAAATCAACCCCAAAACATGCCTACATAAGGGTCTAAGACAAGATCTACAGTGGATGAATAAAGCACATTAGGTCTTCTAAGTGATATACCGTATCATGGATGAGAGAGGAGGGCTGACCAGGATCAGCGCACCAGGAGAAAGAAGTGTCATGTATCGTCAGCAGTTTCCTTCTCTGCGTGAGGAAAATTTCTGCTTTCCTGTGAGCACCTGTACACACCTATCACTGCTCTACTAACAACCTCATCCTCTGCCCTACTTACACCATCCACAGCCCTACTTACTGACACCATCTCCTGCCCTACTTACTGACACCATCCTCTACCCTACTTACTGGCACCATCCATAGCCCTACTTACTGACACCATCCACCACCCTACTTACTGACACCATCCCCAGCCTTACTTACTGACACCATCCCCAGCCCTACTTATTGACACCATCCACAGCCCTGCTTACTGACACCATCCACAGCCCTACTTACGAACACCATCCACAGCCCTACTTACTGACACCATCCACAGCCCTACTTCCTGACACCATCCAGAGTCCTACTAATTGTCACCATCCACAGTCCTACTTACTGACACCATACTCTGTCCTACCAACTGACACCATCCACTGCTCTACTGAATGACACCATCCACTGCCCTACTGACACCTTCCACTGCTCTCTTGACCCTTATAATCTGTCCTACAAACTGCTGACTCCTGTACTTTGCCCTACCTACTACTAGCCTCTTTACACTGCCCTACCTATTACTGACCTCTACACACCGCCCTACCTATTACTGACCTCTATACACTGCCTTACCTACTACTGACCTCTATACACTGCCCTACCTATTACTGACCTCTATACACTGCCCTACCTATTACTGACCTATATACACTGCCCTACCTATTACTGATCTCTACTTCCTGGCCCTACACACCATCCTAACTTTCACTGACCTCTATACACTGCCCTACATTCAGGTCTGAATCTAGTTGCCCACTGAAGTCAGGCTAAGTTTATATTTTTACAATTACATTAGTTTTATTATAATTTTTCTAAATTTTCCTTGTGTCATCCTTACTATTTAGTTAGGCTTGCCAGTTAATTTATTTACCCCTGGTGATCTTTGATCTTTTATATTGTTCAAGTAGATCTCCTCCTCTTAATGGTTGCCTACCCCTGGTCTAAAAGCTGCATCACCCCCGGTTGTGGGAACTTGCAGCGCAGACCCTTTTATTTAAATGGGTTGCGTTTGGTGAGTAGTAGTGCAGACTTTGGGGGGCCCAAGTGCATTACTTTGCCCAGGGGCCCATGATGCTATTAAGATGGCCCTGTCTAGGGGTGAAAAATTGCCTGGAGGATCCGGTAAGACTGTTGCAGGGTTTAAGGGTGTGGGAAAAACATATAAAAGTTTATTGCTGCCGTGAGTTGGTTCATATTGCTGCTAACTGTTCCCTAAATGATGAACCAATGCAATGTGATAATGCTTAGTTAAAAAAATGCATGTCTCTTTTTGCACAGGTAACCTGTACTGAAATATGTCAGGAAGGCATGGAAAAGCAAATGTGTGTAATTTCAGTTGATGAAATGCCAGTCACAGCTCTGCTAGATTCTGGTAGTGTGGTGACTAGAGTTGAGCGAACACCTGGAAGTTCGGGTTCTGCTGGTCCGTCCGAACTTCGGGACAAAGTCCGGGTCCGGGTCCGGACGGAACCCGAACGATCGCACGGACAACGAACCCCATTGAAATCAATGGGGACCCGAACTTTTAGGCACAAAAATGGCTGTAGGAAAGTCCTGGAAAGCCCCAGAGGGCTGCAAAAGGAAGTAAAATGGGGGTAAGGGTAGGGCAAGTGCCCTACAAAAAAATGGGGACAGGGAAATAACTGTAAATATTTTTAAAAAAATAAAAACATAAAAAAAGCAAAAATGGAGGTGAATGTGGATCATCTTCAAACTGTGTCTGAAAAGTATTAATTAACGGTAGAAGCCATATAACTGTTCTAAAATCATCTTCAAACTAGGGCAAGTGCCCTACAAATAAATGGGGATAGGGAAAATAAATTAAAATCAAGTTAAATAACAGGAAGGGGGGTGGATGTGGAGTAGGAGCTGTCTCTTATACA
>BLSH010142204.1:704143-724981 GCA_018402905.1 Glandirana rugosa | reverse complement strand
ATAGTCACAGGAATTGGGGAAGTATAGGCCCGGTAAAGACCGTGAGGAGAGGATGTACATGTTTAGTAGTAAAAAAACGATCTTTTAATGAGTCTTGGGGGTTTGTAATATATACCAAAAAATCGTTTCTAAGATCCCTTATTTTACCGCCAACAACGTCGAAAAATACAGTACGCCATAAACGCGTCGGTAAAAAGCTTGCGCAAAAAATTTTTTTTTTTGGTCAAAGCACTTGATTTTTTTTAGTTTTGTCATTTCAATCTGGTTAAAAAAAAGTATTACACTTTCTACTACAATGCGGCTCATTTATCTATGGGTTGTACAGTGTAAAATTTTAACGCGTTTGAACACCATAACCAAAGTTCGGCGCCATTCCACAAGTTTGCGCAATTTTAAAATGTGACATGTTGGGTATCTATTTACTCGGCGTAACATCATCTTTCACATTATGAAAAAAAATTGGTCTAACTTTACTGTTTTGATTTTTTTTAGTTCACGAAACTGGTTTTTTTTTTTAAAAAACGCGTTCGAAAAATGGCTGCGCAAATACCGCATGACATAAAAAGCTGCAACAACCGCCATTTTATTCCCTAGAATCTTTGCTAAAAAACCATATATAATGTTTGGGGGTTCTGAGTAATTTTCTAGCAAAAAAATGATGATTTGTACATGTAGGAGAGGAGTGCCAGAAATGGCCCGGATATGAAGGGGTTAAGGACACTGATACAGTAAATCACTTAGAAATTCACTATTGGATTGAGTCGTTTGTCTAGGATTCAATTCTTGAACTGTCACTGATGAATTTATTTTTTTAAAGGACTATATTCACACATCCATTGTTTTTTCATTTAATCATTTATTTCAAATACTGCTATAAGGATTGTATTAAGTTACCACTATTTATTTACTTACTTTATTCATATAATTTTGTTTTACACATTATTTGGATGATTTAGAGAAGCGCACTAGTACACTGTTGAAATACCTTTTATGAGCCTTGTGTTCGGACTCACTAGGTGCGGCTATGTTAGGGTCCGTTCACACTGGCATTAAGAGCAGACGTTTGAGAGGCTTTAAAAATGCCCCTCAAACGCCTATGCACAAGATGCAATAGACAGCACATAGTGCTGTTCACACTAAGCGTTAGCGTCACGTTGCTTCAAAATTAAAGCCTCATGTCGAGTTAGGAGGCGTTTGAAGCCTTTCAACACCTCCCATTCAAGTCTATGGTAACGCCTCTCTTCCGCTCTGGCAGGCGTTTTCGGAGCAGTTTCAGTGCGGTTGCGGCACATTAAAATTAGTCACTTTCCACTGTGGAGCATTTTCAACGCTCATCAAACGTTACAAAAACCGCGCATAGGGCGTTTAGAGAGCGTTGTCAACGCTTGTAAACTGCCCCATACTAACACTCATTGACGCCTGTCTGACACCCATACTAACGATATAGGAGCGTTTGTATAGCATTAGACATTTAGTCCAGTGTGAACGAGCCCTTAGACTTTAAGGTTAATTATTGTAGTAATCAGTTACACATTTTTTCCTCAGTGTGGTAGCGGGATAAGCGCAGGAATTTTTTTAAATATAGAAACCAAAAATATTACATAATCCACAAAAGGCTACTATTTTGTGAGAGCCAGAAGGCTCCAATAGGCTCCATATATTATTATCGTTCCTTACAGTGCAAAGGAAGGGTTAAAATAAAGAGGAGGGAAAGGGGGGCAATCATGTCTTGTCCCATTAGAGATGGAGAAGTGCTTGTGTAGCGCTGCCCCATTGAGGGTTGCTTAAAGAATCAATTCCCCCTTGGATCTCCTCATTCAGAGAGTCCTCCACCACCCCTGATACTCTTGGTTCACTCATATTGCAAGGTTTTATGAACAATATCTCTATTCCAGTAATGGAGACCACAACACAGGTAGTTATAGAGGTTTACTTTATCTCTTGTTTCTACAAGAAATAACAACTTCATAACAGCAAGTATTATAATCATTCACATAAGTAGTCACAACTGAGGATTCTGGTGAACAAAGGGAGTAAATGATTTGTACACTTTCACCACTCCCTATATTTTCCAGCAACAACAATAGTTAAGAAAAATATAATTCCTCCAATTGAGTTTAATCAATACCTAAAGGGTCTTTGAGAAAAAAGTAATTTGGTAATATCTATTGAAATTGACCAGAGAACTAGTACAGTAAATCCCTATTTCAAATAGATGACCCAAAGGATAAATTGGTACTACTCAATGGTTCTGTTTCAAAGGATAAACAATATTCTATAATGCGCAGATATGCTATCAATTAGCAGTTAAACTATAACTAAGCGACTAGATAATTATGACTTCTGTATAACTTCTCCTGTTCTGGCTAGAGGGTTCTTAGGAGATTAAGCAATACCAAGCATATAGCCCTGAGTATATAACTGGGAAGAAGATGAGATGATGTAGATGCAGCAATCCTGTCTTGCAAAGTTCAAGCAGTCTTCTGCTGGCAATAAGAATTTAGGTACCTATGAACACTGTGTCCTATCAATCACTGAGATGAGGTACAAAGAGGTTAAATTCCACTGCACTAAAGAAGACTTTGCAATGCATGCTTACTTCTTTGAATAAACTGGTAACAACGGTAATCCAAGAAGCAATAAAGAGATGTTGCATAGACAGTATAAGTATAAGTAGTCTTATGTGTGGGCCTGAGCCTGTTCACCGACATCAAAGGACTGTAAGTGGACAGACGATCCGGCACTCAGATGATGATGCTGGTAACGCTGGGACCGTTAGTTCACACAGGCCGCGTGCTCCTTGGAGGTAGAAGGCAACCACTTCACCCCTTGCAGCTCTCCCGATCGACCAACGTGACTGTTGTAGCAGCTACCGTGGCTTCTATTCAAGCAGAGATGAGTTTCAGATGGCCCCGTGGTTCAGTCACTGCGATGCTGGAGAGCGATGGCTAGCTGTGTCACATGCAGATAATTCAGTCGGCTGGAACGCTGTACATAGGCTGCCCAGGGTGACCCGCATGTCATGCCAAGCCACCCTGTCAAATGCCTTTTCGGCATCTGTGGAAAGCAAATTAAAGGGACTTTATATGGAACGGGCAGTATGATTTAGGTTGAGGTCCCGGGTTGTATTGTCCCTAGCCTCTAGGGCCAGGACAAAGCCTGCAGGGTCCTAATGGATCAACTGTGAGATATACAGGAGTCTGTTGGCTAAAATGAAAAAAGTCTCAGATCCACTTTCAGTAATGGAATAGGTCTATAGCCCTTGCATTGAGAAGGGTCTTTGCCATCCTGGCCCGTAAGGAATCCGGCACCATAGAGCCCTCCTTCACTAAGGAATTGTAAGCTGTCAGAAAATGGGGGACCTGTGTATCTGAAAAAGAGTACTAATAGGCCAACGAGAAGCCATCGGGGCCTGGTCCCCTCCGGGGGTTGGTTTGGGCTATAGCAACACCAAGCTCATCTGCCATAAACGGTGATTCTAGCGTCTGTCTGGCCTCAACAGGCAATGTAGATATACCTAATGCGCAGATGTATTCTAATGCTACCTTCCTGTGGCCAACCCCAGTCGAAGGATATATAGGTACAGTATATGAAGATTATAGAGGCTATTGTAAAAGTCTCTAAAATCTGTGGGTATATCCTGAGAGGTATGGAACCGATCCCCTCATCAAGTAGTGATAAAAGGGATATACAGTATCTCACAAAAGTGAGTACACCTCTCAAATTTTTGTAAATATTTTATTATATCTTTTCATGTGACAACACTGAAGAAATTACACTTTGCTACAATGTAAAGTAGAGAGTGTCACTAATGCAACAAAATGACGTTAAGGAGTTTATAGGCTATAGGGCCAGGAACCACCTAGTCACCCGGCTATTTTTCTCCCTGTTGTCACACATCCACTTCAAGGGGGGGATGGTCAGTGACTAGCCTAAATGACATACCTAAAAGGTAGCACTTCAGCGCCTCTAAGGCCCACTTGATAGTCAGGCACTCCTTTTCCACAATGGCATAGTTCTTCTCATGTCTGTTAAGCTTCCTGCTGACAACTGAGTGCTCCTCATCTCTGATCTGGGACAGAACAGCGCTTAGTCCCACCTCAGAGGGAAACTCCTTTGTGAAGTCCGGGGTCATAAACACCGGTTGTACACAAAGGGCCAGTTTCAACTTCTGGAATGCCTTCTGGGCTTCGGGATTCCACTTAACTATGCCCGACCCACTACCCTTCATCAGGTCGGTCAGAGGGACGGCATTGGTGGCAAAGTCGGGGATGAACAGTCTGTAATGCCCTGAAATCCCCAGGAAGGCACAAACCTGTTTTTTATTCACCCTTTGGGGCCATTTTTGGATTGCTTCGATCTTATTGGTCTGGGGCCTGATCAGTCCCCGACCAATAATATACCCAAGGTATTTAGCCTCCTCCAAGCCTATGGCACACTTTTTCGGGTTGGCTGTTAAGCCTGCTACCCTCAGAGAATCTACGACTTGTACTTGGGGTAGATGTGATTCCCAATCTGGTCTGTGGGTGACCACATCATCCAAATAGGTGGCTGCATAGGCCCAATGTGGCCTCAAGGTTTTGTCCATTCTTCTCTGGAAGGATGCAGGGGCCCCAAGCAAACCAAATGGCATTTGCTTGTACTGGAAGGACCCCTCAGGGGTAGAATAGGCCATTTTTTCTTTTGCTGACTCCGTTAAGGGGATCTGCTAGTAGCCCTTATTAGGTCTAGGGTTGTTATGTACCGGGCACCTCCCAACCTGTCCACAATTTCGTCAACCCGTGGCATCGGGTATGCGTCAAATTTAGACATGTTATTCAGCTTCCTGAAATTGTTACAGAACCTGATAGTGCCATTAGGCTTTGGGACAAGCATTATAGGGCTCGACCAGGCACTGTGGGACTCCTCTATCACGTCTAACTCCAACATGGTTTTTATTTCTTTCGCCACCGCATCCCATCTAGCCTCAGGTATTTGGTAGGGTTTTACATTTACGTGGACCCCTGGTTCGGTGACTATGTCATGTTGTAGTATGGTGGTCAGTCCGGGTAGGGGAGAGAAAAAATCTCTATTTTTACTGATAAACTCCTTAACGTCATTTTGTTGCGTTAGTGACAAGAACTCTTGGGCACTGCCACTAAAGTCTCTGTCTTTCCATGGTTTTAAGTGATTCACATGGTAAATTTGCTCAGGTTTCCTTTTCCCTGGCTGGTAAACTTTGTAGTTCACTTCCCCTACTTTTTCCCTAATCTCAAAGGGACCCTGCCACTTTGTTAGGAATTTACTTTCAACCGTGGCAACTAGTACCAGCACTCTCTGGGGTTGAAAGTTTGGGTTTTGGCACCCGATTATAAACCCATCTTTGTGCTTCCTGAGCTCCCTCCATATGCTCTCACGCTAGGGGCAGGACTGCTGCGATTCAATCCTGCATCAAGGAAATATACTCGACGACGCTCCTATATGAGATGGCCTCTCCTTCCCATGTTTCTTTTGTGACATCTAGCAGACCCCTGGGATGTCTACCATACATAAGTGCAAAGGGGGAATACCCCGTAGAAGCCTACGGAACCTCTTGTATGGCAAACATGAGATATGGCAGTAACATATCCCAATCTCTCCCATCTTTTTCCACTACTTTTTTCAATATTCTTTTGAGCGTTTTATTAAACCTCTCCACAAGTCCATACAGTTGGGGGTGGTAGACCGAGGTACGGAGATGGGAGATTTTATACAACCTGCACAATTCCTTGGTTACACGGGACATAAACAGGGTGCCCTGATCTGTTAAGACCTCTTTAGGGATCCCCACCCGACTAAACACCTGGACTAGCTCCTTGGCAATAGTCTTAGCGGAGGTGTTCCACAAGGGTATGGCTTCTGGATAGAGGGTCGCATAGTCCAGGATCACCAGGATGTGCTGGTGTCCCTGGGCAGATTTTACTACTGGTCCCACGAGATCCATGCCAATTCGCTCAACTGGCACTTAAATTATGGGAAGTGGGACAATGGGACTACGAAAATGGGCTGACGGGGCCATCATCTGACACTCAGGGCATGATTCACAATACTCTTTGACATCTGCATGCAACCCGGGCCAGAAGAATCTCTGGGTTATTCTCTCCCTGGTCTTATCCATACCCAGATGCCCCCCATTACATGTCCATGGGCTAGATCTAGCACCATCCTGTGAAAGGGTTCTCCCTGCATTTCACCACCTGATACAACAAATTATTTTTAAGAGCCATGTAGTGAAAAGACACCTCCAATTAGGGTCCACAGGTTCCCCATCCATCACCTTCACGTTTTCTCTGGCTCTAAGAAGAGTGACATCCCGTAGTTGCTCTGTACAGAAGTCCTCCCTCCGGACCTCTAAGTCAGGTACTACATTCGGTTCACTCTTACAGTCGGGTCAGAGACATTGTCTGGCTCATTAGCCTCCAGCTGGGAGCTATCTTCCAGCTCCTCTGGCTCCCCAGCCAGTACAGGAAAAGGAAGAGGGTCTCCTCCTTCCTTGGTCCTGCCACCAGTCTCCCCTTCCAAATAGCAAAAAGGGTCAGGTGAGAGTTCCCGTGCTTCTGCAGCAGGGGGAGCTCTCTCCTCTAGACTGCCTGTGCCTTCCCATAACCTCCAATAATGGGGAAAATCAATTCCCACTAGGTCGTCATATAGCAGTGAAAGTTCTACCCCTACTGAATGAGTCACACTGCCCCAAGGGGTGTCAATCTCAACCACCGCCATCTGGTAGTCACAAGTGTTCCCATGGATGTAAATGACCCTGACAGTGCTAGGGTGTAACCTTGCAGGATGTATACAATTGCTTTTTACCAACGTTACTACACTACCAGAGTCAAGCAGGTCAGTGACTGGCTTTCCATCAACAAAAATCACACACATTTAGCTCTCCATGCGATTTGAACATGATGCTGCATATGCAACCTGTGAAAAAAGTGTATCTATTCACATAAGTATAATCACATAGCGTGGGTTCATCATTCAGGGGACAACTGGCAGCAATATGGCCCAATGCATGGCTTCGGTAGCACTGTATATGCTCTGCACCCAGTCCATTCCACAGTCTCTTTAACCATAGCAGTCTTATCAAGTTTCCACACGCCCCTGAACCCTGGAACAGTCTTACCCGGTCCGCCGGGCGATCTTTCACCCCTATATACATTGGAGTGGGGCGTAGATGGGTGCAACAAGTCCTCAGCAGCAGTGTATCTCTCCACGAGGTCCACGAGTTGGTTGGCGGTTTTGGGGACCCCATGACTGACCCACTTGCTCAAAGCAGCAGGGAGTGCATGTAGATAGTGGTCCATAAACATGTGCTCCACAATCTGGGGACCTGGCAAAGTCTCCAGCTGTTGTCACTTCCTGGTGAGGTATACCAGATCGAACATCTGCGAGCGGGGTGCCTTGTCAGTGCGGTAGGTCCACTGATGCACCATTGGGCCCGGACTGCCAAGGTGACCCTTAGACGTGCAAGTATCTCTGCCTTTAAAGTCTAAAAGTCCTGGGCTTTATCTAGTTCCAGATCAAAATAGGCTTTCTGAGATTCACCGGTCAGAAATTATGCTAACAGTCCGGCTCACTGTTCTTTTGGCAATCCTTCACAAAGAGCGACTCTTTCAAGCATTGTGAGATACGCCTCTACATCATCCGCAGGTGTCATCTTCTGCATGTGGTACGAGGCGCGTACCAACTTTGGTTCCACTGTCACCAGAGGTGCGGGCCTCTTTTTTAACTAAAGCAGGGCCTCCGCAAACTGTCGGTTCATCTCCTGTTGAGCCGCTTGTTGTGTTGCAGCGGCCTCTGCGACCTGGCGGTTGGTTTCCCACTGAGCTGCATTGGCTTGTAACAGGGTTTTCAAGATTTCCTCCATTTTGGAAAGATGCCCGCATCCTCCACCACATGTAGGAGATTAGCTTGTGGGGATCAGCTTTCCGGAGAAAAAATAGTCAGCGTGCAGGCAACTTTCCTTAAAATCTGGCGGCTTACCAGGTTTGTTGATAAATAAGGTAAAACAAAACATAAAAATAAGTCCTTGCCATGGGGAGCCAAACTAGACAGTATAGTTTCCACACTATACGGTGTACGGCTGGCACCCGACACCCACAAAACATCAGCAAAAATGCAAACCTTGTCTTTTAAAGTCAACAGACACAGAGTTCCCTCAGATCCCTCTCTAAAGTTCAAGTTAGAGCTCAAGTGAGAGCTCTTCTTGATTATTTAAGTCCACCTGTTGGTGGACTCCAGTGGACCACAAACTCTGGACCGCAGCCAGCCCTGCCATGGTGGCTGGTAAAATCCAGACCGGACTCCTGTTAATCCAGTCCACATGAACACATACGAGGCGACAGGGAGCGTCCATCTACCACTTCGCCCCGCATATTGTCACAAGTGGTATTCAACTTATGTTTTTTTCCCTCTTACCTGTAGAGCTGCATTCTCTTCAAGATTTACAGTATACTCTCCTGCACAGCAAATTTAGCACTGTCCCATTGAGATCCACTGTTTGGGTGCCATACCCCCTAGCTTGCTCTCAGCCCACCTCTAAATTTATGTTTCTGTTTAGAACTTATACTTGAATGTGGCTCATACTGCGCCACTTTTAGAATGAGCCAGCTATTTGCTCTGTACACTAAAAGAGAGTTGGTCTTAATTAGCTCAACTGTTACATTTGGTGCATTCAATGTGACCCATTGTAAAAGTAGCACATCTGAAATTGGTGTACAAGTTGCTGTCAGAACCAACTGTATTGCAAATGCTTCATGAATTTGGTGCATACATTAATAAGAGGGATTTACACTAGAAAAGTGGCGCAGTGTATTGAATTCCCTCCAATATTCTTTTGGGGATTCATGCTGAATTAGTAAGGGGTCCAAAGTTCAGTTTAAGTGAGTACCATATATTTAAATAGTTTCAAGAAGTATCCCATAAAAACAAGCTGATAGCTTTAGGGACAGTTCACATGAGAACACAGTGCCAGGAAAGGCACATTCCATGAGCACTGCCTTTGAGATCTGCTGTGGGTACCAATACATTGTTAACTGAACTCTAAAGACAGGTTGCAAATGCAGTGCATTTGTGGGTACCAGTTGGCATGGTACCACAGTACCATGCAATTTTGTGCAGTGCATTTTTCAAAAGTAATGCATGCACTATTTTTTGTGCATTCCTGTGCGATTTGTGGTGAACGTACAGTTTGATTCAGGTGTGAACCGGCCCTTAATATTCACTTGCTTCATGCCAGCAAAGATTTTAAAAATTTTATAGGGTTGTTTTTGTTTACATCCAATTAACCTTTAGAATCTTTATAAACATTGTGATATGTTTTTACAAGTATTCAAGTTATTAAAATTAGTCAAAATGAGGAAATTCCAAATTACAATATATTCCTGATATGCCACAATATTCAGCAACAGTATACTTTACATAGAAGCTGTACCTTTTATTATTAAAATGCAGTCACTGCCCTAGTCAAGTGATTTGCCTTATTATATTATCAGGCTGTATATGGCTGGAGTGGAAACTCTGCAAATTATCAATGAGGCCTGGTTCAATGTGAGCTTTCAATGGAAATTAAATGCGAGTGTCTTCGGTGTTTTAAACCCTCTGACTGCCTATACCAAAATAATTAGTTTTCTCTTTATAAAACAGTTTTTTTTACCATGGAAAAAGTTTACATTTATGATTAATTATGATTGAAAAAATGCACAAGATGGCAACAATCTGTTGTAGCACCCTTGCCCTGGACTTGCTTAATTTAGCGTACTATGGCATAAATCTGTTTGTTGGGATTCTAAGGCTGGGTTCACACCTATGCGAATTGGATGCATAGGTGTGAATACGCATCCAATTCACATGACCTCTCTATGGAGCCTGTTCACACATCTCCGTGGCACCTCCGGAACGGCTTGCACAGGAGTTCTGTGCGTCTTTGGCTCCGTTTCAAGGCCGAATTCAGACAAAAGTTTGGCCCTGATTCGTCCCTGAAACGGAGAACAGGGATGCACCGACCCCTGCTGCGAGCTGCATCCGGCAGCAGTGTGAACTCAGCCTGAAGATTCTTCCTACACCTGGTAGTTGATTACTCCTGCCTGTTGGTGAAAGAATGTTCCAGCAAATTGTTTGGGGGGGCTCAACCTCTGGAGTTATGAATATTTACCCAAACCAGCCAATCCCTAGGAGGCTAGCTCTGGCATTATGGCTAGGGAGGGATAAATATTTGGGAGGAGATGCTCAGATTGTGAGAATGACTTATTGCCTACAGCTCTAGGTATTGTGTAAGTGTAGCCAGGAGCTGGATATCACACTCCTGGCAATAGAGACTTTTCTGCCTTTAGGTGTAATGCAGCTGTTTCCCTTAGTGCCAGTTTACTGTTCTGTGACTTTAACGGCAGCAAGAGAAATGCACTCTGGGGGTTGTAGTTTGTGAGGATTCGCCCTCTAGCTGCACTGCAGAAGAACTATATTTCCCATCTGACTGTGCAGCAGAGAAGGACTTCTGGGAGAAGAGGTGCCTCGTGGGAGAGACTATTTAAGCAGAGGCTGGGGCCTAGCCCGTTCTCTGGACAGCGGTGATCGATCAAGCAGGACCCTGTGTAATGGTGGCTGAATCGTGGCCTACTCCCCCAGGCTTAGTAGTTCAGCAACCTTGCAGTACTTCAGTGAGCAACCTGAAAATCCTGCCCTGCACCGAGGAGAGCCTGTTCCTGACTCCTGCATCCCGCTGGGACAATCGATCTGGGAGAACCGCGGAGAGAGGCAGTGGAAGCCGATCCTAGGAGCCAGAGGGCTAGATTGAACATCATTGTCATCTCCAACCTTGTCATCATTATCATCATCCTCAGCAGTGGATACATCCTCTACATCCATTGATCCTGTGGGGTGAGTGGGCTGAAGCCCATTGTTACAGACACTGCATACGTATAACCTGAATCTGCATATTCACTGTAGTCATGGCCTAGTTCCTAACGCTGGAGATAAAAGTGAAATACAAACATCTAAACTGGATTGCTGTTATTTGTAGTCCTACAATCAAAGTCAGTGATCACTGTGAAGCTTCCTTTGTATTGCTGCAGTAAGAGTGCTTTACCCAAACATAGTATACTTCCTGGAAATGTATGCTATTGCATTTGATTTTGGTATATACCATTTAAACTACAAAGCTAGCTGAAGATCATCTAAACGGACAAGCAAGGAACATTGAACTACAACTGCTCTTCATCTGTTCTTCCACTCCACTTAGTGAGAATTTACTATTTACAAGAGTATTTTATAGATTGCATTCGCCTAAGAACTCTCTCCTTTAGAGCAGGTTGAATATATCTGTAATTGTTATTCTGGTGGTATACCTGTTTACTAGTTACTGGTTTATACCTGTTCATCTACTATTTACTGGTTTATACCTGTTTATCTACTATTTACTGATTTATACCTGTTCATTTACTATTTGCGGCTGTCAGGAGAGTGAACAGTAGAGAGTGGTTTGACATTTCAGTAGTCATTCCCCTGCTCTACTGTGCCCCACTCTCATGCATAGTATATAAATCTGTTCATGCACTTATTGGTTGAACCTATAAAGTTATAAGCATTATATTTTGTTCTTCATTGGTGTTTCATCATCATACTGTTAAGACTTCTTTGATTTATCCTATCAAGTCGGAGTTCCTCTTAAACAATATATTTTGAGTAAACACTATGGAATTTCTCAACTTTGTGTACTTTCTTCACTGTGTCCTACTTAAAGGGGAACTAACATTATGAGTGAACCCAGTGTGTTAGGGGTAGTGGACTCCCAGGGTCGGGTAAACCGGGGGGGGGCGGGGTTGAATTATCTTGCGACCCCCAAGGGGGCAGTGCTAAATAACTTTCTAATTGAGGGTCAGATGTCATCTGGAGCTGCCAAGAGACTGTGACTGCTCTCATAAAGTCACAACGTTGTCTGGCTGCCCTCTATTTGTCAGTATTACTTTGTGGCTGCTGCTAAAGGGTCTGATTATTCAGAAAGCTGTCCTCAGAGTTTTTCTTATGCCTATGGTATCCTGCACCCTAAATCCTCCATCCTGTATTTTGTCTGAAATCAGAAAAAAAAACTGTATAAAGACCATTAGACTAGAGGTCTTGATTCTAAACACCTCTTCCTAAGCCCTCCTGCAGTGTAATGGATCAAAGTCATAGTTTCCTCTCAGAGACTAGCTAATTTTCTGCCCTGGGTAACAGCCATTTTCCCTGCTTGTTTTCTCCTTGGGCACTGATCCTCTCACAGCCCCCATGAGCTCCCCTGCCTCTGGAGCCACCTCACATAAACAGTGAAGAGGGAACCCAGGATGTAATTATACCAGTGATTAGTTAGAGGGTGGTGGGAAGGGATGGTTGGCCTTTAAGGTTTGTACAGAAGAGTGATACATTGTGTCCTGCTTGACCAGGCGCAGGTGCAGTTTATAATCGTGCACTATGACATTTTTCAGCAGAGATGCAAGGTCTGTTGATCTCTATGGAAGCTGCCATTCACAAACAGCACAGGTCCCAGTAAACACAGTAATGAATAGTGACAATCAAATGTAGTGCTTTCCCCCAGAAGAAGCCACTGAGAATGGCCTGGTTCCCTTTTGCTGGAGTACAGAGGCTGCAAGGCCCAGACATAGTTGTGTCTGCTCTAAGCACACAGACAAATGTAGGCTTAGTCTACTGGTAATCGGGATTGAGGTCTTTGATGGCACCCTGTGGGAGAGGCTAAACGAATCAACGCAATCTCTGGTTTCCTAACCAATAACGTCACGTCTGCCATCCTTGGAATGCACGACGAGCTGCAGCGAACCTGGAATCGCCCTGCACTGCGATTAGCATTACTTTGTCTATTACACTGTATGTGTGATTTTATTATTGCATTTCAATAAATCTGGAAATACTACACTATGAAAGCTCTTTGCTTTTATTGAGCCTGACGGAGATTGGACAAAGCATAGCGATAGTTGCTCCTATAGCCTATGTCTTGGAGGCATACAAACACAAAGAACATCTGTGGCACCCCCTCACTGGATACAAGCGAGTTAGATCCACCGACTGAAAAGCTGAGGGTCCACTTTCTCTGGTGAGTAGGGGCACAGGAGGGATGTGTGCCACACTTCACTTTACAGCATGTTTGATTTGAAGCACTTCAGCACCATGTTTATAAATTACTGAGCACAGAGCACTTTCCATTTGAAGATGGAGGATTATGGAATGAAACACATTTGAACTGGGACTTTTATTGGACTAATTCTTTTATAAACGTTTATATATATATTTTATATATTTCTGCAAGATGTACTGTATGCGATGTGGTAGTATTTGAAAATCTCGTATAATTGGTTTAGAACTTGTTAAGCAGCACCTACAGTGGTTTACACATAGCATTGTTTACAAATATTTAGTATCTCCCGAACCAACGTCTGAGGTCCGATAAATATTCAAAACCCAGTGGTTGATCCTTCTACTCTATCTCCTGGAATCTTGTACCAGAAGCAGGCAAAGGTAATCAACCACTATACCAGACCATCATTCTACTGAGTACAGCAGAGCCAAAACACAAAATTTAGACTAACTATTACAGGGTGCTCTTAAAACTACATGCAACCACAGAGAAATGCATAATGACCTACATGGTGCATCACTCTAAATTCAACATCTAAGAGGAATAAGGTTGCCTAAATTGACAACTACAAACTACCTTTCCATCCATATCCTTCATTCATAGGGGGTTGTACTATACCTACTATACCCTCTATGATTGAAACAGGATCCATAAATGGAGGAGGCGGATCTTTTAATCATCTGTTCTTTAATAATAGATTGCTTTTCCTTCATTGAAGCCATAGTAAAGCTACTATGAATGGAAAAGAATGGGAGAAAGGGCTGGCATGGTCAGGCACTCTTGATGACTGCCTTTCACAGCTCTGTTGGTGCTAATAACCCCGCCACATTGGAACATTTCAGCTAATAGAGGAGCCAGAAGCAAAAATGACACACCCTACTGGCTGTAAATAATGTCCCTTGTGCTGATTTTTTTTCATTTGTGACTAAACTTAGGCTTTAAATATTAGATCTCCTTTTGCTTGCCATAATGTCCCTGGGAGAGAAAATCAAAACCTAGTTAGGCTTCATGCACACAGGACTTTAAAAAAAAATGTCCAAAAGACGTCAGTAGCTTATCAGTGATTTTTTCAGCTTTTACCAGCATTAAATTACTGCCGCTTTTGCGCACATTTTTGCGTTTTAAAGGGCCAGCATTTTTTTTTTGTTTTCCAATTAATCTAAAATGTCCAAAAATGTTGGGGATCAATGTTTTTGAGCGCTTTTGAGCGTTTTTGGACGTTTTTGAGCTTTTGAACATTTTTCAGCTGAAAAACGTCTCTCAGAACCCTCAGGTCTTGGGTTTTTTTTATAGCTCAAAAACGTCACTGCTAAAAGCAGTTGATAACAGCCTATGTGTGCATGAACACATAGTATAACATGATGGAGGGTTTATTGACTGTAAAAAAAAAACATCTGCAGCTAAAAACAGCAGCTGTAAAACAGTCAAAAAATGTCCTGTGTGCAGGAGGCCTTAAGGTTCTAACCCCTATGACTCCATCCAAAAAAAAAAAAAGGGAATGTAAAGAAAACAAAAAACACTATTTTATTCTTATTTTTCACCACATACTGTAATTGTTACTCACCAGTTTTTCTAAGGAATCTACTGTATGTGCTCTTGTTGCTATGGAAAGCCTTACAGAAAAATATCAACAGTAAGAATACTAATAAAATAGTCATCTGAGAAGTCAAATATTCACCTGACACGCACAGTACCAAAATAATTGTATTACAGTTTGACTCTGTATAAAGTGAAAGTGGTCACAAGCAAAACTAGGAGAATGTGACAGGATTGATCAAGCAGGATGGAAAATTTTGCATGACTTTGTATTATTATCTGTTAAGCAGAGACTAGCAAATGTTTGGGCACAAAATAGTCTGTAACAATGATTGCGGTTTGGTGATTCTGAGAGATTTAACCGTCGCATTACTAGAATGTGTAGGTGTTTTGTGGAGTTTAGTTCAACTTTAATTCACTAGAACATATGAGAGTTAAAGTCGGACCAAAACTTCCCATCATTTAGGCTCGGTTCACACTGCTGCGACAGTAAATTGTACGACTTTACCCTGCGACTTCCTTCAGACTTGATCCGACTTGGATGATTTTTAGGAGCCTGTACAAGGGCTGAAATCGCACCCAAGTTGGACCAAAGTAGTGCAGGAAACTTTTTTGTTTGTCAGAGCAACTTGTGTAGTATCAGCTAAGACGGCTCTCATAGGGAAACATTGAAATTGACATGTCATGCAACTTGGGGTCTCAAAGGCGGATCCCATGTTGCAGCAGTGGGAACTGAGCCTTAGGATATGTTATATACTGTTATATAATATGTTATATATCATTGAGGTGACATTTCATACAGAGCTTAAATCCATTTGATTGAGTTTGGCTATGATATTGTGTACATGGGCTCCTGAAGATGACAAGTGTTCGAAATGTGTTGAGCCTTTTCATGTGGATCTTGTTATCTTTTAATAGGAATTTTGTACAATTGAAATCTGAGCCATGTTATCGATATACTGTATAGACATAGGGTGGATGTATCAACCACAATGCATGTTTTTTTATCAGTAGGTTAAAGTTTTAACTGTACAATTTTGTTATTGCCACAGTTTGTTATATATGTGCCCTTTAGCCCCTGTTTACACCGGTACTAATTGTCATGCGATTTGACAGTTTAAAAATGGCATGACAAGTCGCACCCTATTTGTGCATATGGAACCGTTCAAATTGACTCGACTCCGACTTGCACCACTTTGAAAAAGTTTCCTGCACTATTTTTGATGATTTCATGTGCGAATTACATGGACATCTTTTAAGTCTACGAATGTTAAAGAGGTAGTAAACTCTTGATAACATTTTTTAAAACAGTTTCTTCCTGCAAGGCAATATCATATTTGCTAGTATGCACCGCATACTAGCACATTATGAGAGACATACCTTAAAATGAAGGCCCCCAGTGGTGCAGTGTCGCCGCTGCAGAGGCTTCCATTTTGAATGGCCAAGCTGCAATGATGTCACTCCCGGGAGCCTTGGTCACGGCACAAAGCTCGAGTAAGCTGTTCCTTCAGAGCACATGCACCGTGACGTCACCAGCTACTGCTCGCCTGAACATCTCTTAAAGCAGTAGTAAACCCCCCACTATTGTTTTTACCTACAGGTAAGCCTATAACAAGGCTTACTTGTAGGTAAAATAAATATCTCCTAAACCTACATGGTTTAGGAGATATTCGCCCTGCATGCAGCCGCTGACATTAGCGGCGCATGCGCTCTGATGATCCGCCCGAGGCGGCCGGCAAATCAGAGTTGGCTGCCGGAACGAAGAGCTCCCGCTTGCATGCGCTGGAGTGACGTCACGCAGCTCCGGCCACTCACAGCGCCGGAGCCGCGTACCCGGAAGAAAGAAGAGGACCATCATGTCAGTGTCCTTAGCACTGACCGACTCGGGCATCGGGGGCCTCATTCTAAAGTAAGTATTTCATAATATGTTCGTTTGCGATGCATACTAACATATTATGCTATTGTCTTTCAGTTTGTTTTTTTTTATCAGTTGGGTTTACTACCGCTTTAAATGCTGCACGTTTAGAATATATTCATCTTACCTACAAGTACGCTTTATTATAAGCTGACCTGTAGATAAAAATAATGAGAGAGAGTTTACTACCATTTTAACCGCTTCACCCCCAGAAGGATTTCCCACTGTAGGACCAGAGCACTTTTTGCAATTCGGCACTGCTTCGCTTTAACTGACAATTGCGCGGTCGTGCGGCATTGTCCCCAAACAAAATTTGTGTCCTTTTTATCCCACAAATAGACCTTTCTTTTGGTGGTAATTGATCCCCTCTGCATCATTTCTGATCACCGCTATAAACAAAAAAAGAGTGACAATCTTGTAAAAAAATATATATATTTCTTACCTTTTGCTAAAATAAAAAAAAAAAAAAGTATTCATCGGTTTTGGCCAATTTATATTGTTCCTCATATTTTTGGCAAAAAAAAATCACAATCGGTATTTATTGATTGGTTTGCACAAAAGTTGCCGCGTTTACAAACCATGAGAATACATTTCTGGTGGTTTTATATTTTTTATTTTTTTTTCACTGGTAATAATCTGTGATTTTTATCGGGACTTTGATATTGGGGTGGACATGTCGGACATTTTGGACACTTTTTTGGGACCAATGACATTTATGCAGCGATCAGAAATTTAAATATCCACTGATTACTGTATAAATGTCATTGGCAGTGAAGGGGTTAACCTGCAGGGGGCAGGGAAGGGGTTAACTGTGTTCCCTAGGTGTGTTCTAACTGTGAGGGGGCTGGGCTACCATGGGCATAAGAGATCTAACTGATCCCAGTGACAGGGATCAGTAGATCTCTTACATGCCCACTGACAGAGCGGGGAACCGGGGTGTTTACATCGGCGGTTCCCCATTCTTTCCCATTGGCAGGTCATCTCGGCTCTCCAGCGGACATCAGGTCCGCCCGAGCCACGGGCATACTCCTCCAGAGTGCGGTGGGCAAGAGAGCGCGCCACTAGCTGAGCACGCGCGGATCGCTGCTTGCGGAGTACAACCACACTGCCGCCGCCGCCGTACATACACAGTACGCAGTCGGGAAGTGGTTAAGGATGCGGGCACCTCCGCATTGTATTAATTGTATTCATTTTATTTTCTGACAGATAGCACTTATCCCTGAAGGAGCTGCTGATGTGTAGGTTCACTTATGAGAATTACCCTTCAGGCAGTACCACATCATTTGACACACCAAGGATGAAGGAAAGGCTGTTTGTGCTCGGAATCTCTCCGAGGTGTATAGCATCAAACACCATGACTAGTTAAATGTGTGACCTGAGATATGCCGTGGTCACGTGGTCAGTATGCCTAAAAATGGGCCAAAAATAAGATAGTAGAAGTAATGAAAAGAGTATACTTTTATTGATACTTTAACCTGTTGAGATCGGCTACAGCGCGGATCTCAATCTCCGGGAGGACGTCTATTGATGTCCTCCCCTTTGCACGCCCCCGGCGCGCATTCACAGGAGGCGGCGGCGCGATCACCTGCGCAGCTGCAGAACGGGGAACCGCCAATGTAACACAGCGATTTCTCCGTTCTGTGAGAGGGGGGCAAGCAGATCTACTGATCCCTGTCACTGGGATCAGTTAGATCTGTTATGTCCCTGCCAACCCATCCCCCCCACAGTTAGAACACGCCCAGGGAACACCGTTAACCCCTTCACTGCCCCCTGCAGGTTAACCCCTTCACTTCCTATGACATTTACACAGTAATCAGTGGACTTTTAAATTTCTGATTGCTGTATAAATGTCATTGGTCCCAAAAAAGTGTCAAAAATGTCCGACATGTCCACCCCAATATCAAAGTCCCGATAAAAATCGCAGATCGCCACCATTACCAGTAAAAAAAAAATAATAATAAAAACGCCATAAATCAATTCCCATAGTTTGTAGATGCGATAACTTTTGCGCAAACCACTCAATAAACGCCGATTGCGATTTTTTTTTACCAAAAATATGTAGAATATAAATCGGCCAAACCCTATGAATAATTTTTTTTTTTATATTTTATTTTTGGATATTTATTAGAGCAAAAAGTAAAAAATATTGTTCTTTTTTCAAAATCGTCGCTCTTTGTTTGTTTATAGCGCAAAAAATAAAAACCGCAGAGGTCATCAAATACCACCAAAAGAAAGCTCTATTTGTGGGGAAAAAAGGACATCAATTTTGTTTGGGTACAACGTCGCACGGCCGAGCAATTGTCATTCAAAATGCAACATCGCTGAAAGCCGAAAATTGGTCTGGGCAGGAGGGGAGTTTAAGTACCCAGTAAGGAAGAGGTTAACAACTTAATCTATCAGATGAGCAAAAGCATATGACATCTTGGCATAGGGTTCTGGAATATATCTGGAGTAACATGCTGAACTCCATCTGCCTAACTTCTTTATAATATGGACAGGGACCCCTTGGCGCGATGCTGCAGGCGCTACCCCTATCCTAAAGGAATGGTCCGAATATCTACTGGAATGCAGACCTTAGCTGGCCAAAAGAGTACGACAATGTTTCACAAATTGCGTGGTAGAGAGGGCAGAACTGGCAAAAGGTAATAGAGGGCTATCACTGGGTCTGTCTGTGAATAGTACCATGAGATCATCCAGGAAGTTGACAGGGCACCACTCCGACCCAGTCTTGAAGAGTCTGATATCTATGCCCGCACTTGTCTGTAGTGTTTTGCAAAACTTCAGGTGTAACTGGAAATGGTCAATGAACTTAGTCAGTTGCTTGATGACTAAAGGCCGGGACTACAAAACTGAACATGTGTACTCTCCCAGCCTTAAGAATCCATAAAAGGCCAAATGGATGGCTGCTTTTAAGATTAAACTAGGTAACACACTGAAAGGTGATCTGGACAGCCTGTCAACCATACCCCGGAAAATAGCCCCGTGATGGGAAGCCTGCTTGCTGCTGCTGGAGAACTGCTTTTCTGAATACCCTGAAGAGCGCCCTTGATGAGATGAGCCGAGAACAATTATCCGGGAACTGTAAAGATATGAAATGTTGTGAGCCCGCCAAGTAGGTTTTAATGGTACTGTGCAACATCTTTAATTGTGAATGGCAATATGCGATGAACGTCAGTAAATACTGTATATTGTAATGGTATGTCCTAGGGTATAAGGACTGAAATGCTCCTGGTATTGGCAGACAATGATTTGTTAATTCATTCTTTTGCACCGGCCCAGAGGGAATCTAGTCCATAGTCAACTGGGAGTACACTGGGCAAGGGGTTGCCTGTGCATCTGCATTGGAGACCTGCCGAAAAAATAAAACATAAATTTCAAGAGAACCGTTGAATTTTGATACTGCTTGCTTAGAATTTAACATTATTTTGAAATATGTTAGCTAGATAGATTGGTAGGATGTTGTTCTATCTTTTTCAGGTCCACAAGGAGACAACGTGTCAAGGTTGCCCTTAGGGGGCAGGATTCATGAAGATGCCTCTACCAGAATGTTAGTGGTAGATGCATGCCAGTGGCGAAACCACCTCTGAGGAGAGGGTGTTCCCACCAATAGCTACTCAGGAATGTACATAATTGTTTGCTTGAGTATGTTTCTTCTTTTCTTTGCAGGACTGCAGGGAATCCCCAGGCCTCTGCTGAGGCAAATGTACTATATGTGTGTATAGTTATACTATTATGTAGCAATAGTCAGTCTGCATAAGTTGACTCTACATTAAGTCCAAAATAACCTGTGATGGTTAGAGTTGAGCGAACCTCTGGAAGTTCGGGTTCTGCTGGTCCGTCCGAACTTCGGGACAAAGTCCGGGTCCGGGTCCGGACGGAACCCGAACGATCGCACGGACAACGAACCCCATTGAAATCAATGGGGACCCGAACTTTTATGCACAAAAATGGCTGTAACAAAGTCCTGGAAAGCCCTAGAGGGCTGCAAAAGGAAGTAAAATGGGGGTAAGGGTAGGGCAAGTGCCCTACAAAAAAATGGGGACAGGGAAATAACTGTAAATATTTTTAAAAAAATAAAAACATAAAAAAAGCAAAAATGGAGGTGAATGTGGATCATCTTCAAACTGTGTCTGAAAAGTATTAATTAATGGTAGAAGCCATATAACTGTTCTAAAATCATCTTCAAACTAGGGCAAGTGCCCTACAAATAAATGGGGATAGGGAAAATAAATTAAAATCAAGTAAAAAC
>BLSH010142204.1:651702-669379 GCA_018402905.1 Glandirana rugosa | reverse complement strand
AATAAACGAGACGAAACGAAATCTCTTTTTATTTTTGTATACCTCAAGTTCGGTTGTGATCTCCCTCTGTTGCGGTGTATTTATCGTAACGTGTAACAGAGACTTAACGTCCGTTGTTGTCGGTCGAGCACCGATGTAAACGTTCCTAAAATTGTTTGAAACAACGTCTAAGGATGTACAAAGACGAGTCTTTCTTATCGAGAACTAAACTAATGCGGATACACGTCTCACGTAGACTTTTCCTTACTCAAAGACCAATAATTGGTCGACTATGTGAAAGTCTCAAGATTAATCATTTCAACATCCCAGACGTAGGGCAATGTTGCATGACTGAGTAATTGTCATTCAAAGTGTGAGAGCGCTGAAAGCTGAAAATTGGTCTGGTTAGGAAGGGGGTTTAAGTGCCCAGTTGTCAAGTGGTTAAGGTAAAAAAAATATTTAACCTTTAGAACTAATTTAATATTTAGTGAGATACTCCCAAAAGGGTTACTGTAATTACTTCTAAAGGGATGCAGACCCTACAACTTTACTAATTAGAACTCTGAAAGTGTATCAGCTGGTTAATAACCAGAAACTCATTCCTTTTCAGATGCACTCTGCACATAGGCGTAATCAAATCAAGAGCTATTCTTTCTGAGCAGAAACATGTAGGAATCTGCAACAAAGTTTGTTAAAATCCTTGCAAATGTAGCCACGAGCTGGCTGTTGTTGCCTGCAATTCAGAGACAATGTGCAATGCTATTTATGTGGCGTTGTCTCCCTCTAGTGTTGGCTTGAACTCCATATGTTTTTATTTTTCTCTAAAGCAAAGCAGAGCAAATAATTGTGGGAGGTGTAGTTCTGAATGCTGGGGTTTCTATTCCAGCAGGACTGGTCTGAACTGCAATTACCAGAATGCATTGAGAGACAAACAGACTGCTGGGAGAGGAGATAAAGGAGATAGTTTGGGCCTAGATTGCTCTCTTGGGACGCTGGCTTGGATCTATTAACAGGGGCTCTGCGTGTTGCAGCCTGAATAGAAAGGAGTTTACAGCCACTGCCGGCGGGATACCTCCTGTCTATGGTGGTCCAGAGGTTTTTCCAGATCCTTTACCACTGACTGCACATCAGATCCAAGTAGGCTGCGGCGCGGAGTGACAGAGGTCAGACGCCATTTCCCTGAGCCAGGACACAGAGGAAGATCCTGTAAAGAATTGCCATCTGTTCTTCCCATCAGCAACTTCTGTTAAGCTGTTTGGTGAGCGGGCACATGCCCATCTAAACAAATTGACACTGCATATAGACACCTTTGTCTCTGCTTAAGTTTTCTGATACTTGTAGTTCCAACAAAGGCAAGTTAATTTACCTTCAGTGACACTGTATGCAAACATCGGTGTTTTGCTCACCATTTAACCACTTGAGCACTGGGCACTTAAACCCCCTTACAACCAGACCAATTTTCAGCTATCAGTGCTCTCACATTTTGAATGACAATTACTCAGTCATGCAACACTGTACCCATATAAAATTTGCGTCCTATTTTTTCACACAAATAGAGCTTTCTTTTGGCGGTATTTAATCACAGCTGGGTTTTTTTATTTTTTGCGCTATAATTAAAAAAAGACCAAAAATTTTGTAAAAAAATGAATTTTTCTTCGTTTGTTATAAAATTTTGCAAATTGGTAATTTTTCTTCATACATTTTGGCCAAAATTCATACTGCTACATATCTTTGGTAAAAAAAAAACAAATTAGCGTATATTATTTGGTCTTTGTGAAGGTTATAGAGTCTACAAGCTATGGTGCCAATCATTGAATATTGATTACCTGATGTACTGACGGCCTATCTCATTTCTCAAGACCCTAACAAGCCAGGAAAGTACAAATAACCCCCAAATGACCCCTTTTTGGAAAGTAGACATTCCAAGGTATTTAGTAAAAGGCATGGTGACGTTTTTGAAGTTGTAATTTTTTCCCACAATTCTTTGCAAAATTATTATTTTTTTTTTTTCACAAAATTGCCATATGTTAACAGGTTATTTCTCACACCCAGCATATGCATACCACAAATTACACCCCAAAACACATTCTACTACTCCTCCTGAGTATGGCGATACCACATGTGTGAGACTTTTACACAGCCTGGCTACATACAGAGGCCAAGCATGCAGGGAGCACCATCAAGCGTTCTAGGAGCATGAGTTACACATATAATTTCTTGACTACCTCTTGCACTTTTGAAGGTCCTGGAGCACCAGGACAATGGAAACACCCAAAAAATGACCCCATTTTGGAAAGTAAGCACCCCAACGTATATTCTAGGAGGCATAATGAGTCTTTTGAACATGTCATTTTTTCCACAAGTTTTGGAAAATGTGGAAAGAAAATGAAAACACATTTTTTTTTTTACACAAAGTTGCCCATTTATACCATATTTCTAACACGCAGCATGTACCTAGCAAAAATTACACCCCAAAATATATTCTGCTTCTACTCCGGAGTATAACAAAACAGAAAGGAATGCCCCCTGGGACTTAAAATGAGGTCTGTATAAGTTTAACACACATAAAAACTGTGAATTAAATGATTTTATTTGCAGATCATAAAAACATGATGACACAATGGAATGTAAGCTTATATAGTGCCCGTAGGCAACGATGTAGTACAGGATAATGCAGTCAAAAGCATATATAAATATGGTACATGATGGAATGGTAATGGTAGTATCTATATTCTCAACGCATTTCGCGAGCATGGCTCGCTTCCTCAGGAGTAGTTGCGTATCATCTACAAAAGAAGTACCAATTAAATGTGGGCAGAGATGATAACAGTATTAACAGGTAAGGTATAGGGCAGGGGACCTAGTGAGGTAGGTGCTCCATACTTACAATCCAAAAATGGCTTCAAGCATTGCTCTACATGAGGCCAGCGGATGACGCCTGGCGTGGGAGCTGAGGGGGCGGGGCCAGCGGCGCCCAAACGGGAAACCGGCGGGGGATGGACATGGCAGACAGCATGAAAAAGGAGGAGATGTCCCATGATGTATTCCACAATCCATATGCAAAGTACTAAAAGGAGTATATATGTAGTATTAGTATAACTGATCAATAGGTCATTACTATGAATATGGAGTATAAAAGTGGATGCAATACTTAGTTGGTGTACATAGGTATAGATGTGTGAGAAAGATACAGGGGACAAGAGAGTGTGAGGAGGATGTGAAGGCAGTGGAGTGTAAGGAATGGTAGCGTGGAGTAAGATGTAGGTGCAGGAAGGTCAACAACAGGTGATAACCGACAGTGGCAGATTGAGGCCAAGTAGTGGGGTGTGGGTGAAAGTATTGTTGGCTCAATGTAGAGCAAGGTGTGAACGGTATAACCATGCTTATCCTTCCAATGTGTGGCGTGGATGAAAGTGTCCGTGAGGGAGAGAGGGGAGAAGCTGCCATGTCGACCCCCTGCCTGAAATATCCCAGAGGACACTGCCGGCTCCGCCCCCAGTGTCATGCATCAGCCAGCCGTAACGTGGGCACGCACCGTGTCCGCCAATGCAGAAATGCGCAGGCGCGGGCCTCCTCGGCCGGCTGGGTGGAAAACCACATGACACCCGCGGGGATCCCAGGCATGTAGGATACCCCGCGATAGATGCAGTGCATGGCGCCGATGCGTGGTGGCCCCGCCCACCCGACATTCAGGGGGGAGGGGACAGCAACGCATCGCTGTCTGCCATGTCCATCCTCCGCCAGTTTCCCGTTTGGGCGCCGCCGCCCCCGCCCCCTCAGCTCCTGCGCCAGGCGTCATCCGCTGGCCTCATGTACAGCAACGCTTGAAGCCATTTTTGGATTGTAAGTATGGAGCACCTACCTCACTAGGTCCCCTGCCCTATACCTTACCTGTTAATACTGTTATCATCTCTGCCCACATTTAATTGGTACTTCTTTTGTACATGATACGCATCTACTCCTGAGGAAGCGAGCCGTGCTCGCGAAACGCATTGAGAATATAGATGCCTACTACTACCATTACCATTCCATCATGTACAATATTTATATATGCTTTTGACTGCATTATCCTGTACTACATTGTTGCCTATGGGCACTATATAAGCTTACATTCCATTGTGTCATCATGTTTTTATGATCTGCAAATAAAATAATTTAATTCACCATTTTTATGTGTGTTAAACTTATACAGACCTCATTTAAAGTCCCAGGGGGCGTTCCTTTCTGTTTTGTTTAATGTTATTAGGGATGGAGGTCTGATATAAGTAGAGGGCAATCATTAGACCACCCCCCCCATTTACTCCCGAGTATGGCGATACCACATGTGTGACACTTTTACACAGTCTGGCCACATACAGAGGCCCAACATGTAGGGAGCACCGTAAGGTGTTCTAGGGCCATACATTTCTAATCTAATTTGACTATCTTTTACATTATTGTGAGGCACTGTGGTGGCATGGATAGACACTGTAGTGGCACAGAAGGGCAGTGTAGTGGCACAGATGGGCACTGTAGTGGCACGGATGGGCAGTGTAGTGGCATGGGTGGGCACTGTAGTGGCACGGATGGGCAGTGTAGTGGCATGGGTGGGCACTGTAGTGGCATGGATGGGCACTGTAGTGGCACGGTTGGGCACTGTAGTGGCATGGATGTGTCACGGATGAGAACTGCTGTGGTATGGATAAGCATGAATGAGGCACAAATGAGCCATGGATGGGGATGGATGAGCGGTGGATGGGGATAGATGAGCACGGATGGGGATGACTGAGCACGGATGGGGATGGATGAGCACGGATGGGGATGGATGAGCACTGATGGGATGGCTGAGCATGAATGAGGATGGATGTGCACGGATGTAGATGACTGAGCACGGAAGAGGATGACTGAGCACGGATGGGGATGTAAAATGTGGAAAGAAAATGAAAACGCATTTTTTTTTACACAAAGTTGTTCATTTATACAATATTTCTAACAAGCAGCATGTACCTAGCAAAAATTACACCCCAAAATATATTCTGCTATTACGTCCGAGTACGGCAATACCACATGTGTGACACTTTTACACAGTCTGGCCACATACAGAGGCCCAACATGTAGGGAGCACCGTCGGGTGTTCTAGGGGCATACATTTCTAATCTAATTTGACTATCTTTTACACTATTGTGAGGCACTGTAGTGGCATGGATAGGCACTGTAGTGGCACAGAAGGGCAGTGTAGTGGCACATATGGGCACTGTAGTGGCACGGATGGGCAGTGTAGTGGCATGGGTGGGCACTGTAGCGGCACGGATGGGCAGTGTAGTGGCATGGATGGGCACTGTAGTGGCACGGATGGACACTGTAGTGGCACGGTTGGGCAATGTAGTGGCATGGATGTGTCACGGATGAGAACTGATGTGGTATGGATAAGCATGAATGAGGCACAAATGAGCCATGGATGGGGATGGATGAGCGGTGGATGGGGATAGATGAGCACGGATGGGGATGACTGAGCACGGATGGGGATGGATGAGCACGGATGGGGATGGATGAGCACTGATGGGATGGCTGAGCATGAATGAGGATGGATGTGCACGGATGTAGATGACTGAGCACGGAAGAGGATGACTGAGCACGGATGGGGATGTAAAATGTGGAAAGAAAATGAAAACGCATTTTTTTTTACACAAAGTTGTTCATTTATACAATATTTCTAACAAGCAGCATGTACCTAGCAAAAATTACACCCCAAAATATATTCTGCTATTACGTCCGAGTACGGCAATACCACATGTGTGACACTTTTACACAGTCTGGCCACATACAGAGGCCCAACATGTAGGGAGCACCGTCGGGTGTTCTAGGGGCATACATTTCTAATCTAATTTGACTATCTTTTACACTATTGTGAGGCACTGTAGTGGCATGGATAGGCACTGTAGTGGCACAGAAGGGCAGTGTAGTGGCACATATGGGCACTGTAGTGGCACGGATGGGCAGTGTAGTGGCATGGGTGGGCACTGTAGCGGCACGGATGGGCAGTGTAGTGGCATGGATGGGCACTGTAGTGGCACGGATGGACACTGTAGTGGCACGGTTGGGCAATGTAGTGGCATGGATGTGTCACGGATGAGAACTGATGTGGTATGGATAAGCATGAATGAGGCACAAATGAGCCATGGATGGGGATGGATGAGCGGTGGATGGGGATAGATGAGCACGGATGGGGATGACTGAGCACGGATGGGGATGGATGAGCACGGGTGGGGATGGATGAGCACGGATGGGATGGCTGAGCACGGATGAGGATGACTGAACATGGATGGGTAAGGATGAGCATGGATGGGGATGACTAAGCATGGATGGGTGGGTGAGCACGGCTGGCTGGGTAAGCACGGATGGCTGGGTGAGCATGGATGGGTGAGCATGGATGGATGGCTGGATGAGCATGGATGGATGGCTGGGTGAGCGTGGATGAGCATGCATGGCTGGATGGGTGAGCATGGCTGAGTGAGGATGGCTGGATGGGTGAGCATGGATGGATGGGTGGCTGAGCATGGATGGATGAGCATGGATGGGGTGAGGATGGCTGGGTGGGTGAACATGGATGGGGTGAGGATGGCTGGGTGGGTGAGTATGGATGGGGTGAGGATGGCTGGGTGATTGGTGAGGCTGGATGGGATGGTGGGGGTTGCAATCTCCAACTTAGCAGCGCTGTGGGCACTACACATCGCCCACATCGCTGCAGCACATCCTCTCTCTCCCCCCTCTCCTCTCACAATGCACCGATCGGTGTGGAGAGGGTAGAGAAAAGCCAGTGCTTCCTCCGGTTGTTTACATGTGATCGCTCCATCATTTGACGGAGCGATCACGTGGTAAAAGGCCGCTCACAGTGGCCATTCCCCGTGATCTGTGTGTTTCTGTGTGCGCGCAACAGGGGGTGCGCGGGAAGCGCGCACATGGAAGGACGTCACTGTACGTCCTCCCAGAATTAAGCAGCTGTCCTCTAGCCGTCATTCGGCTATGGGCCGGTTATTAAGTGGTTAATCATCTGCAACTCTCTATTGGATATAACAAAGTACTGAAGCATTATATATAGTGATTACAAGTGCTTATTCCATACAAGGAAGTTTGCCAATTCAAAAGAGGATAACCACAAGTAGTTGATTTACTTTAATTCATCATCAAAGATGAATTCTTTATACAGTCACAAAGAGCTAGCTGAAGAAATTGCCGGATGCCACGGAGTGATTATTAACCCCTTTATTTCTCTCCTCATTTGCATTATTGATTAAGAGTTGTGCCATATAAGAGGTCTACACTCATCTCTCTGGAACTTTGCTTAAAGGAGCCAATCAACTTAAATATAGCAGTTTCTGAGTTTTTGTCAATTGTTATATTTTCTAGTGACCTGTGGGTTGAGGAGATAGACAGGAGTGGCCCGATATACACATAAAGTGTCGGTCCCCTTCCGTTCTGCTGCCTGTTCACATAGGTTATTGTGTTTAAAGGGAAAGGATCCAATTGTATTTAGAGAATACTGTTTATTTTACAATTTTACTTCACTGAAGCGGTTCTAAATTGCATCTCTTAATATTAGAGCTATATACTGTTTGTTGGTCTCTTACAAGTAATACAATTTTATGCTATGCAATATATGTGTTAATTTTGTAGTAGTAAACAAAACTTGAACTGTTTCACTGGTACAGGGTGGTGTTCTTATTATTGGTGTCAAACAGTATAAAAAATAACTGAACCCAGGGTGTCAGAGGTGTCAAAGGACTTGCAGAGTTGGGGCAACCAGTGGGGTACAGATTCTTCAGGAGGGTAGCACTACACAACGTAAATTGATCACACAGAGGGGATTGTTGTTGTTTTTTTTCTCAACAAAAGTGGATTTGCTCTTTACAGGCTAGGTCCACCTGTAAAAAAAGTAATAAATGCGCATTTATTATTTTTTTTCCATGAAAGCCTGCTACTGATCTGCAGGAAGTGTCAAGAGACTATGACTGTGATGTGCATTTGTGTTCCATTGAGAACTACAAGTCTGACTGCCACATATGGGACCTGTAGCTCATTCATTTACAGATCTTTGTGAATCAATGGCATGGCTGTGTGAGCAGGGCCCTGCACAGCTTTGCTGATTTCAAAAGTGACAGCTGCTATGGTAGAGGAGAATGTGGGATATTCTGGGGATGTGGGCAGGAGGGGGGGTCCAATTTGCACCATGTTTCACACTAAATACGGGCGTAGTGCTAACCCCCAGAGGGACTGCTGGAAATACATTAGGCCCCCCTTACCTGTTCAGAGTTTTCAGTCTCAGAAGCACAAACTCAGGCTCAGTCTAGGGGGTGTCTTTTGAAAATGTATTGCAGATCTTGAACAAAATGCAGGGAGTAGAAATGAGGGTGCAAGATACTCCAGGAACATAGAAAATCTTCCAGCAGTATTGGGCCCTATAGTAGCAGCCTCAAAAATAATGCTGAAAAAAGAGACGACAGGCAGTTAACCTGAGACCCTATATGAGCAGTAACAGTCTATGCAGCAATCTCTGGCATCTAACCCTCAAAACACCAAAGGCCTACACATACGATGCAGCAGTTGTACAACAACGGTCTTACAATAGCTTGCTGTATGATAATCCGACCGTTAGTAAGCGCGATTACAACAGCCGACGTTCAACAGTCGTACAACAGAAGTTGGCTGAGCAGACTAGAAAACTTTTGTTCTACAACAAACTGTTGTACGACTGTTGACACTCGTGTGTACAGAAGTTGGGCCAACAAAAGTTGAAAGTGCAAACTGGTCCTGGTTGCAGTCTGTACCACGTAGTCAGATGGTTCTTCTAAGGCGTAATTGTACCTCTGCATCAGATTTTCTCCAGCAAGCTCAGTCCCTTAAACTTATGTTTGTGACTAAAGGTTATGAACCACAATCAATTGACAATGAAATTGACAGAGCTTACCGTTTAGACAGAAATATTTTATTGGAAGAGAGACAGAGATCCGGCCAATCAGAGTATAGTAATAAGGACTTTAAATGGGCCTTTGTTACAACTTTTTCCGCTCAACATAGACATTTTTGAGAAATACTGGGATATCTTGAGGAGAGACCAACTATTGGGTTTGTCTCTTCCAGAACGAGCCAAAGTCATTCACCGTGGTGCCCCTTCTATACGCAATAAGGTGGCTCCCAATGTCAATGTCATTGATCCACCAGTGAAGCCTTTCTTTTTTAGGGACTTAAAGGGATATTACCCATGCAAGAAATGTAGGGTGTGTCACATTAAGTACCTGTGGTTCTAGACGCATGGAGACTTTTGAATCTACGATAACTAATCAGAAATATACCATTAGACATTTTGCGGCATGTTCCACAAAAAACATGGTGTATCTCATAACTTGTCCATGTAATAAACAGTATGTTGGGCGGACGATACGCCCATTTTCAGTCAGAATGAACGAACACATCACTGGTATAATTAAGGGGTTTACTAAACATACGGTCCCAAAACATTATCTGAAATATCACCATAAAGCCCCCAAAGGGACTAAGTTTGCCATTATAGATAAATATGTGGCTCCGTGGAGGGGAGGGGCCACTACTAGAGGTGTGTCCAGACGTTTTTGGATTTTTGAATTGAAATCCCATTGGCCCTAGGTATCAATGTCGAATGGGATGTTTATTCTTTTATTAATCAGGCCTAATTAATTCTAGAATTTGGGTTGATATGTTTTTATATTTCTTATTGGCCTCATATATGGTATTAGAATGATTAATATTGAATGGAATCTTGAGTCAATTTTATTTAATAATAATATTATATGTATCTATAATACACCTTTGTCTTGAAGACCCTTAAGTGTTGTACTGGATAGCTGACGATTTAATCACATCCAGCAACATTTTCCGAGTCATCTCTGTTTTATATGGTTTATGCCTTCTTTGTTCTTGTATAGGATCATTAGAACTTTTTATCTATTTATGTAATTTTTGACCTGATATCTCTTTAATGGTAATTAGGATTATTAGAGCTTGTTATCTATTGATGTAATTTCAGATCTGATATATCTCTCTAATGTTGTCTGGAAAGTGGATGTTTTCGTTACATTCGGTGACATCTATTGAGTGTATTGTTTTGAAGGGATGACGTAACGTAATTTCCGGCGGCATTCTCTTCCGGATTGATGACGTGGCGTCATTTCCGGCTATGGCTGGTCGCTCTATAATTGCTTCTGGTCAATGCGGACTATTCGTTTAGCACTTTTATGTGATGCTGTCAGTTTACGCAGCGCCACGCTGGCCTCTGATGCCACGTCATATGCGGGCGTGGCATGTTTGTGATCAATTCCTGGTTCCGGTATCTGCAGGGCACCAGTAGATACTGATGTGCCTGCTTTGTATTAAGGCTTGGAACGCACGCCACTAAATACAGGGGGCGTGACCCCCACCGGAAACTATCAGAGAGGTACAGGTGCTTAATTTGTAATTTTATAAATATAGCACAATGGCGGCACTCGGCTCATACCCAAGTAGAAGTCTAGTAAGACGAAACGCTCCAGGTGAAGAGAGCCTGCTTTGGTCCATTGCACCTACTTTTATTTATCCATACTGCCTTATACTACTTGATTGATGTAAGTGCATTACATTTTTAATAAATCCCCCTTGGTATACAGCATTACGCTACGTGGTTATATTTGTTTCATATGAGGGTGAATTGCATGAGGACACCTGCTACTTATTTGCGCCTGTGTGGTGAAGTCCCATTGATTACTCATATATATTGGTGATGAGGAAACACGTATTAGTGACCGTGTCTGAGGTTTGAGGTTCCTTCCCACCGTGGAATCGAATCTGGAGGGATCTATGGTTCACCATTATTATCCATGCCCGATTTTCATTCATATCTGGTAAGATTACCCAGCTATTTGCTTATGGTGGAGGATCACTATGCATGCAGGTGGATGTGATATCACTATCCACAAGTCTTTCAGCAATTGATATGGACTCATAGTCTACATGGACGTTTCTTTATTTAGTCACTTAATCTGCACTTTATATTTTTTCACTATATGCCTGTAATGTACTTATGGTAACCTCTCCTTGGTTTCATTATTTTAATTTATGGTATTCATATATGTGTTGTAATAGGTTTAAGTACCAAACAAACACTTTTAGCGCTGCACTTTATATAGAAATTATTGAAAGTGCAAACACGCATGCTCGGAATCCAGGAAGTGCTAGGTCGTGTAGCATGTGTTCATAATTGACAAATCACATTCACCTGAACTTCCTCGTTATATGCTCATAACACGTCACTATGTTCGGCTTTGTTGTACAACTACTTGACCCATGTCAGTACGCAAGACACAACCACCAACAGCCAATTTTGGACAAAAGTTGAACGTGCGGTTGCACCGTGTGTACGAGGCATAACACACCTGGAGCTATAGGCAAAATGTCCTACTCTCAATGTCCAGGTCCAACCAGCTCCCCTGTAACACTCTTCATTGAAAGGACTTCCTCTCCAACTCAGCTTATACAGGTAGTGTACTCTAGCAGGTTTCCTTCAGTCCAGCTTCATTCAGGCCCTCAGCCATAGTTGGGGTTGCCACCTCATCCCTTTAAAGCCGAACACATATCAATAACACAGGTTCTGTGGCTGATTAAGCTGGTAATTTAACTCACTTGATGCCTTATCTGCATTAAATTAGTCTCAGAACCTGTGTAATTCACATGTGTTTGTGTTTAACCACTCCCTGCCCATGCTATAGCCGAAAGAAGACTATAGCACGGGCCTTATTTGCTGGGAGGGCGTCCATGTGCATCCTCCCGTGCCCCCCCCCCGGACACGTATCAGGGAAAACCTGTGATGGCCGTGTCAGCCAATCACAGATTGTGGTAAATGGCCAATCACAGCGGCCATTTAACACGTGATCGGCGTGTCCAATGAGCGATGATCTCAAATGTAAACATATGAGATCATCTCTCATTGACAGCTCTCCATCTTCACACAGAGACCGCGTGTGAGGAGGGAGAGCGACCTGTACTGCAGATCTGTGAGTGCAAGATCTAATCTTGATATTTACAATGCCCAAATAGTGCCCATCAGTGTCAGTGCCCATCGGTGTCATGGTGCCCATTGGTGTCACAGTGCTCCACGCTGTTACAGTGTCACAGTGCCTATCAGTACCACATGTCATCAGTGCCACATGTCATCAGTTCCATCTGTCATCAGTGCCACTTGTCATCAATGCCATCTGTCATCAGTGTCACGTGTCATTTGTGCCTTCTGTCATCAGTGTCACGTGTCACCAGTGCCATAAGTGCCCATCAGTGTCACAGTGCTCATCAGTGCCATCTGTCATCAGTCCCACATGTCATCAGTGCTATCTGTCATCAGTGCCACGTCTCTCCAGTGCCATCTGTCATCAGTGTCACGTGTCATCAGTGCCATCTGTCATCAGTGCCACGTATCATCAGTGCCATAAGTGCCCATCAGTGTCACAGTGCCCATCAGTGCCATCTGTCATCAGTTCCATCTGCCATCAGGGTCAGCAGTGCCTGCTATGCCATCAGTCATCAGTGCCACACTGTCATAACTGCCATCAGTGTCACCGTGTCATAAGTGCCACCAGTGCTATCACTGTCATAAGTGCCATCAGTGTCACCGTATCATAAGTGCCATTAGTGTCACAAGTGCCATCAATGCCTTCTGTCATCAGTGTCATGTGTCATCAGCGCCATCTGTCATCAGTTATCAGTGTCATGTGTCATCACTGCCATAAGTGCCCAACAGTGTCACAGTGCCCATCAGTGCCATCTGTCATCAATTCCATCTGCCACCAGTGTCACAGTGCCAGAAGTGCCATCAGTGTCGCTGTGTCTTAAGTGCCATCATTATCACCTCATAAATGCCATCAGTGTCAGCAGTGCCTACTGTGCCATCACCACAGTTTAATAACTGCCATCAGTGTCACCGTGTCACAAGTGCCATCAGGGTCAGCAGTGCCTGCTATGCCATCAGTCATCAGTGCCACACTGTCATAACTGCCACCAGTGCTATCACTGTCATAAGTGCCATCAGTGTCACCGTGTCATAAGTGCCATTAGTATCACAAGTGCCATCAGTGCCTTCTGTCATCAATGTCATGTGTCATCAGTGCAATCTGTCATCAGTTATCGGTGTCATGTGTCATCAGTGCCATAAGTGCCCATCGATGTCACAGTGCCCATCAGTGCCATCTGTCATCAGTGCCATCTGTCATCAGTGCCACAGTGTCAGAAGTACCAGCAGTGTCACCGTGTCATAACTGCCATCAGTGTCACCTCATAAGTGCTATCAGTGTCAGCAGTGCCTACTGTGCCATCAGTGCCACAGTGTCATAACTGCCATCAGTGTCACAGTGTTATAAGTTCCATCAGTGTCAGCAGTGCCTATTCCATCAGTCATCAGTGCCACAGTGTCATAACTGCTATCAGTGTCACCATGTCATAAGTGCCACCAGTACTATCACTGTCATAAGTGCCATCAGTGGCACTGCGTCATAAGTGCCATCAGTGTCACCGTGTCATAAGTGCCATCAGTGCCGCAGTGTCATAAGTGGCATCAGTGTCACGTGTCATAAGTGACATCAGTGTCACAAGTGCCATCAGTGCCGCAGTGTCATAAGTGCTATCAACATCATCAGCGCCAGTTAGTGCTGTACATCTGTGCAGGCTCATCAACAACAATGTCTAAAAAATCCTTTTCAGGCTTATAAGGCATACAATATTCTTGCGGCCGACGAGAGCAACAGGGAGCTCTCTGCTTTGGACTCCTCTTTAAATTCGGATTCTGAACCTGATGTAAATTACAAGCCAGTCTTAAGCAGTGGAACACTGACAGACTCAGAGGAGGAAGATAGTCCGCCTGCCAGACAAAGGCATTCTGGTGAGGAGGCAGTACCATCCACCAGCACCACTGTGCCATCCACCAGCACAGCAGTACCTTGGCAAGAAAAGCCAAGTGCCAGTGGGGTGTCACCTCAGCCCTAAAGGGTTAGGTCCCATGCTAGCCTTCCCTATTCCCGTCAGCCTTGTGCCTTCCTCCTAATTCAGGAGAAGCTAACATTCCCCCTTTCACTGTCCAGCCAGGAGTCCAGGTGGACACAGACAATTTTTCCCCAATAGATTTCTTTCACTTAATTTTTACAGAGGATATGCTATCATCAATTGTGGCCCAGTGCAACCTGTATACACAACAATTTATAGCAAGTAACCCAACGTCCTATTATTCCCATCCCTATGAGTGGAGAGACCTAACAGTGGAGGAGTTTAAGATTTTTTTGGGCCTTGCATTCTGTATGGGACTCACTGAAAAAAAATTACTTATGTTCATATTGGTCAACCCACCCCATCCACCACATGCCGATCTTCTCCACAGTAATACCCAGAACCAGATATCTCATGATTATGAGGTTCCTACATTATAATGACAATACACACCCTCCCTGAAATGACCCAAATTATGACAAGCTTTATAAAATTCGGCCACTATTAAATTATTTTTCTGAAATATTCCCCCAGTTGTTTACCCCGTACCAACACATATGCTTGGATAAGTCACTTGTCAAATTTACTGGCTGTGCTTCAAGCAATTTATCCCTATCAAAAGGGCCCACTATAGGGTGAAAGTGTATAAATTATGCGACCGAGCCACAGGGTACACATATGCCTTCATGGTGTATGAGGGGAAGGACACCCAGCTGCATCCCATTAATTGCCCAGACTACTTGTGATCAAGCGGGAAAGTCATTTGTGACCTCATATACCCACTCCTGGAGAAAGGCTATCATGTGTATGTAGACAACGTCTACACGAGTTTGCCCCTGTTCCGCAACCTTCACAGGAAGAAGACTCCAGCATGTAGCACCGTGAGAAAGAACAGGAAGGGCTTTCCTCAAAGGCTCGTCAATATGAAGTTAAGTAGAGGGGAGACGGCGAGTCTGTGGAACTAGGAAATTCTGGCTGTGAAGTGGAGGAACAGAAGGGATGTCTACATGCTGTCTTCGATCCACAATAATACCTACGTGGAGATCCCCAGAAGGAATGGCCCAATCCAAAGGCCAACATGTATCCACTAATACAATTTGTTCATGGGGAGTTGACTTCAACGACCAAATGCTCGAAACCTACCTTGCCACAAGACGAACATACCATTAGTATAAAATGTATTTGTTTCATTTGGCAATATACAACTCCTATATAATCTACCTCAACTCCACCGAAAGCCCCCAACCCTTCCTTGGCTACCAGGAGGAAATTATCACTGCCCTTATATTCCCGAACAGCCCACCAGAAAACATTTGATGTGATTAGCAGACTCTCCGATCGCCATTTTCCTGATAAAATTACTCCCAGACCAACAGGCCAAAAACATCAGAAAAAGTGCCGGGTGTGCTCCAGAGGAGGAGTTAGAAGAAACACCACTTATTATTGTCCCCAGTGTCCTTCCCAACCAGGCCTCTGCATAGGTGACTGTTTCCACCGTTACCATACTTCACTACATTATTAGTGAAGTATGGTAAACATAATCCTCAGTTCCTGCCATTTACCTTCACACCCCTTATTCCACTGCTTGCTCTTGAACTGACCATGGCTTGTTATTCGACCACGTCTTTGCCTGGCGCTTTTGTACATACCTCTGCCTGCTCTAGAACTGACCCTGGCCTGTTATTAGACCACGCTTCTCCCTACCGCTTCTGTACATACCTCTGTCTGATCTGAAACTGACCCTGGCCTGTTATTTGACCACGCTTCTGCCTACCATTTCTGTACATAACTCTGCCTGATCTGGATCTGACTGACTTGGAGGCTTCAAAGATATTTGGGTGGGAGCCTCTACCCCTGTCCCCATTCTGTCCTGAACAAGGCCCTACTTCTGCCTGCTGCTTGTAGGACTTACTGCTATCATGCCTCTGCCTGCTGCATGAACTGACCACACCTCTGCCTGCTACCAGGACTATGGGCCATGGACCATGTTCCTGCCTATTACCAAGACCAATATTTTGGCACTGCTGACAATATATCTGCCTGCACTGACCCTGGACTGTATATGGACAATCCCTGCCTGCTGCCTGTGCTGACTATGGACAGTATTCCTGCCTGCTGCCTGGACCAGTGCTGTCCTCCTGTGGACAACTGCGCTACTAAAACCACATGTAATCTTTTGTTTAATTCCTTGCACGTTGGGTCTCTGTATGTGGCCAGGCTGTGTAAAAGTCTCACACATGTGGTATTGCCATACTCAGGAGCAGTAGCAGAATGTATTATGGGGTGTCATTTTTGCTATGTACATGCTATGTGTTGGAAATGTCTTATAAATAGACAACTTTGTGCAAAAAAAAAATGCGTTTTCATATTTTCCCACATTTTCTAACTTCTGGAATAAAATAAACCATTCAAAAGACTGATGATGCCTCATAGATTGTAGGTTGAGGTGTTTGCTTTCCAAAATGGGATCATTTTGTGGGCATTTCCATTGTCCTGGTGCTCCAGGGCCTTCAAAAGTGTAATAGGTGTTTGAGAAATGAGATGTGTAATTTATGCTCCTAAAACGCCTGAAGGTTCTATTTCAATGTTGGGCCTCTGTATGTGGCCAGGCTGTGTAAAAGTCTCACACATGTGGTATTGCCATACTCAGGAGGAGTAGCAGAATGTATTTTGGGGTGTCATTTTTGCTATGAGCATGCTATGTGTTAGAAATTAGAGTTGAGCGAACACCTGGACGTTCGGGTTCTGCTGGTCCGTCCGAACTTCGGGACAAAGTCCGGGTCCGGACGGAACCCGAACGATCGCACGGACAACGAACCCCATTGAAATCAATGGGGACCCGAACTTTTAGGCACATAAATGGCTGTAGCAAAGTCCTGGAAAGCCCCAGAGGGCTGCAAAAGGAAGTAAAATGGGGGTAAGGGTAGGGCAAGTGCCCTACAAAAAAAATATTTTTAAAAAAATAAAAACAAAAAAAAGCAAAAATGGAGGTGAATGTGGATCATCTTCAAACTGTGTCTGAAAAGTATTAATTAACGGTAGAAACCATATAACTGTTCCAAAATCATCTTCAAACTAGGGCAAGTGCCCTACAAATAAATGGGGATAGGGAAAATAAATTAAAATCAAGTAAAAAAATGGGAAGGGGGGTTTTTTTATGGTACAACCGATGGAGGAGGATGAGGAGATGGTGGCGGTGAAGGTGGATGTGATGGTGCCAGTGCCGGATCAGTTGGAGATCCGAGGATGAGGTGTAGGTGGGGGGAAGGGTAAAAAAATGAACTAAAATTAAATAAAAGGGATAGGGGTAAATAAACATCCCGTGAACGGGATCAAACTTCTACTAAAACCTTGTCAATATACCAAAGATGGCAATTAATTATGAAAAGTCTGTGTCAAACTTCTACTAGGTGTAAGTGGAGGTAAAAACGAAAAAAAACAAAAATAAAAAAATTTTTATAAAAAAAACATCCCGTGAACGGGATGGGAATGGGGGTAAAATGAAGGAAAACGTCGGGAGACCCCGAAAGGTCCTGAAACGATGTCGGTAAATACACGGATTTTCAAGCCCAGGGGTAACTAAAGTTACCCCAAGCAACAGGCACGCTAGCAAGCCCAAGGCAGGCCTGGGCCTGAAACAGGGCTTCAAGCCTGCCTGGTCGTCTTGGGCTTGCAGGTCCACAAG
>BLSH010142204.1:620785-634834 GCA_018402905.1 Glandirana rugosa | reverse complement strand
GTGTCCACTCGTTTATATACAACTTATATCCGTTGTTCACCTCCCGATTCGTGTCAAAATGAACAACCCTATCTTCTTTTTTCAATATTTTCCCGTTTATCCGAGGTTGTAAAATCGGACATTCTTGTGACAGAAAATCACGGGCTTGTTTTGTGTCATGTGTACGGTCCTACTGAAGGAATCATGTCTTGTAATAAAACAATAAATGGTAAGTATAGTAAGTGATGTTTTATTTTCGTTTAGTCACGGGTCGGAGTCATTGTATAATACTTTTACGAAGTAAGTGATTGTGTTTAACAATAAAATAACGGGTTTCGATTACTGATCTCAACTCGCTTGGCCGTGCGATCGTTCGGGTTCCGTCCGGACCCGGACCCGGACTTTGTCCCGAAGTTCGGACGGACCAGCAGAACCCGAACTTCCAGAGGTTCGCTCAACTCTAGTCATTAGCTTTGGGCAATAAAATAACAATTTGTGTTAGTGAATGAAGCATTTTCATAATATGTTACTGAGGCTGGGCACTGATTTGCTTTTATTTTGTAGTGAATGATATGAATGGTAAATAACAAAATAATGTTCTGTACTAAGGAAGTCATCCTGGCATGTGTACTGTGTTTTGTTCGGGCACTAAAAGACAGTGTTCTTACAGGCTAAAATGTTGGAGCCTATTTGCCCTTTTATAACTTTTTTCTTCTATCCCAACAAGTAAAACTGTGCTTAGCCCTCCACTTGTTGCCTATATTCAACATATATTTGCTCACCTGTGCTACTTTTGTCTGAAAAAGCAAAGTATCCTTGTGTAAATGCCAAGTTGGTCTGAATGGAGCTTACACAGGCCTAAGGATTCTTTTCCTACCCCAACCTGACAGTGCTCAGGTCTGGCAAATGACTGGCCAGGTATCCAGACTTGCAATGTAAGAGAAAGGGGAGAGTCATAATCTTCCCTGTAACTGGATGCACTGAGTATTTCACTTATTTTCAGCTAACTTGTTAAAATGGTTCTAAAGTCGAAACGTTTTTACCTTAATGTATTTCCTGCATTAAGGTAAAAAAAATACCACTACTTGTTGCGCCCCCAGCTCCCTAAACACTATCCTGACTCCTCCACAAATTCAGCGCTGTCCCATCTGCTGCGCCTCTGCTCCCTTTTTCGTTTTCTTTTTTTTTTTTTTAAATATTGCATTAAGTTAATATTTAAAGCTGAAATCCAGACAATTATTTAAAAAAAATATCAATGAATGTAATTATGTACGCCTAAAAAAGGTTAAATGTATTTTCAAATGCAATTGGTGTGGTTACCTCCATTTGGCTTGACACCCGCATCCTTTACTTCAGCCTTTTTCAACCAGGGTGCCCTCAGGTTTTTTCAGGAGTGCCTTGGCAAATTGCCTAAACATTGCCTAGAAATTTTATACAAGCCAGCAGGTGGATCAGGCCTGTCTTTTAGTTACACAAAGCCACAAGTTTTCATTGCACACCATTACAACCTTCTAGGAGCAAGCATCCTAACAACCAATAACAACATCAGTTGATAGGGAGGATGTCAGTCACCTGCACAGCACCCTTGTTTGCCCCTTCCCTGATCCACTCCATCAGCACTGGGGTCACATTAGCTGAGTGATTGAGAGAAACTGAAGGAGAAGAGGCTAGTCAGTACCAGTGTGCAAAGGTGTATTTGCTTTGGAAGAATAAATCACCTCTAATGTTGGGTATCCTACGTGTGTGGCTTTTGCTGAATTATGTAAAATTTTTAGAATAGTTTTTCACATATTAAAATGGGGTGCCTCAAGACCATAATTTTAAAGGGTGCCTTAAGGCTGTCCATAATTCAAAATGGTGCATTGACTGAAAAAAGGTTGAGAAACACTGTTATACTATATACTGACAATGATCCCATAAGACAAAATAAACATGGAAAGGTTTCTTCACAGTAAGAGCTGTAAAACTGTGAAATAGACTCTCTCAAGAGCTACTAACATTTATAAGTAAAGTTGATCCAGGGAATATCCAATTGCCTCTCGGGGATCAGGAAGGAATTTTTTCCCCTGCTGGAGCAAATTGGATCTTGCTTTGCTGGGTGTTTTGCTTTCTTCTGGGTCAACTGTGGGTATAGGATTGTGTATATGGGATTGTATGATTTTTTTTCTTTCCCTTTTATTGGTTGGACTTGTGTCTTCTTTCAAACAGACTAACTATGTAACTATGTAAACCCCTTCCCAGATGGGTTGATTTACTACTGTTCACCTAGCATAGTAGTGAAGTCATTTTCACCTCAAATGCCCAGCTATTTGCAAAGGAAATTAGAAAAGTGTTAGAAAAAATGCTTCAAGTGACACTAACTGATATCTTTATTCTCAAAAAATAATTCATACACATCCACTGTTTAAATGCCCTGTGATCTATCTATTTTTCATGAACTGGTATCTTACTGTATTGTTCTGCTTCCTTGTGATATCCTCCATGAACTCCTGATTCTGAACCTTTTCCTCTAACTGACACCCTCCCTCCCCCGCAATTCTAATTGTTTGGAATGAGCTGTGCACATTGGTTGGGGTCATGTCATGTGCACTTGCTGTATGCATACTACACATCCCATCTAGTGGAGCAAGAGAGGGTGGCTATGTTCCTACATACAGTGGGACCATGGAGAACATATGTAGCTACAGGAAGTCAGATCACAGCAGCAACAAAAAGAATTTGGAGACTTGGAAGAGGTTGGGAGCAATAAAAAGTACATTTTTTGAGTTAAGAATACACACTTGGATAGATTTTTTTTTTTAAACTAAAGTTTATCGTCACTTTCACATTATTTACTATTATTCTACTCTACTCTACTCTAAGCAAGTCTTAGATTATGCAATTTTCTTTTCTTTAACCATGGGTTGAAAGAAAGAAAATTGCTTGATTCTCCCATCAGCACTGTCATGATTGATAGGGGAATCCCTCCCGCTGTGCTATTGTATTCTGACAGCAGGAGGTTTACCTTCCATCAGAAAACAATGATCAGCGCTTTTGGCTGTAGCCGCTTGCAGTGATCTCACAAAGTAAAAAACCCGACAGGCTTGTTCTACTGAAGTCAGTTTATAGATTGACTTCAGTAAAACCAGCCTGCCCATAGATGGATTGAAATTTGTCTCGTTTCTATTGAACCGACTGAATTTCGACCCGTCTATAGCCGACTTTAGTAACTCAACCCTAAAGACTGGTGCTTCTAAAAGAATTAGATCATTCTCCATTGTTCTGTTATTATAAGCTCACCAATGAATTTGTATGACGTGATTTTCAGGCACAAAACATGGCAGGTAGGAAGTGTGGCACTGCCCTATAGGGATATTGTTTTCCTTTGAACCTGCTATGGACCAGGTCTAAAAAATATCAGTATCTTACATAAACTGGATACATACCATATAGTTCAGTATCAGTACCTTGTTAATATCTATTTACTTTTTCTCTCTCAGATGTGATTGTCATTTTAACACATTCTTATATAATCTATTAAAACTGCATTAAGTTTTCTCGCTTTGCTGGAAATGAATATGTATAAACAGAGGAATCTTCACAAATGGTAATTATTTTTTTCACAATAGCGACTGTCTCTTAAATATAATAAAAAAATGAACTTTTATTTCCTCACAAAGATATTTTCAGTTAACGGACGAATCATTTAGGCCTTGACATCTAAATTATACTATACTATAATAATACTATTATTAATGCTAATACTTACAATTAGTATTATTCAGTTGAAGGTAATATTATGAAAGACACAGATACCATATGTTAGCTGTACATGCCTTTTTTTCTCAAGTTAATGGCAGTGCAAGTAACAGGTTTGGTAAAGTTGACGTAAATGAATTCACACAGCGTGACACTGAGAACAGAAATACACCTAGTAACAAACAGTAGGAGTCATTGTGAACACATACGTCACTTACTGCCAGGAATCAATAGTGATGAGGCGATTTAAAAATAGAAGAGACTCATAGAAACAAAAGGAAACAAACACAAGCACTTTTAGCTAAACCTTTAATTGAATAATTTTCCTGCTTTGATTATATACAAGCATCAGAATCTGGTGTGAAGTTCATGAAAATGTAATTTAATATCAAGAAAATATTTCCACCAGTAATGTACAGCGATCCAGCTGCATTGTGTCTTGTAGTTATGTTTTATTCCTACTTAGCTTTCCAAAAGAATACTTAATAAAGTGTAAAAGAAAAATGCTTCCTGGCACGTTTGAAGTGGTACGTAGTCGGCAGTGTGTAAGAATAAAAGTAGTTCATTGTAACGATAAAACTAGTTGTGTTCAAAATTGTCACAGGAAAGCTGAGGTCGGGGATCTCCAAGTAAAACTATCAGCAATAAATAGGGTTGCACCGATACCACTTTTTTGCCACCGAGTACGAGTACCGATACTTTACCTTAGGTAGTCGCCAATACCGATTGCTGATACCTATTTTTTGGTCATGTGTCCCTTTTTAAAGGGAATGAAGATTTATGTTAGTTTTCTTTAGGGAATGAAGAACTGGAACTTCAAAAGAAACAATAAAATGCTTTTATTTGCTTGTCAAAAAGTTCTGAAAGCTCAAATTGCACAGAACATATTAAATAATGTCGATGACATGTAAAAATCACAAGTTCACAACCAAGTGCAATACAGTTCTGTAGTTTAGGCATGAGGAGGAGCAAGAACACTAGAAGAGATTCATTCTGACTCGGTCAAAAACTCAAAAAGACAAAGCATTTTGTAAAAAAAACAACAACATGTCATGTGTACTTGTTTTTAGTGCAAACTTCTTTCACATTTGTGAAAGAACACGGAACACTCACTGACATTGGCCACCATGTAAGCTAGCTGAGAGAGACATGCTTACTGTGGTTTGGGACCTGTAACAAGTAGCACTCACTGACACTGGCCTCCATGTAAGCTAGCTGAGAGAGACATGCTTGCTGTGATGTGGGACATGTATGGGTAACACTCCCTGGCTGCAAAGACAGGAGAGGAGACATCAACACAGCACTCACTCACCGATCGCCATGCAGGACATGGTGTACCTGCTCCAATCGCCATTAACAGACAGCCTGAAGGAGACAGACAGCAGCACAGCCAGAGACATGCGTCATGTATTAGCACTCACCACCAAATGGAGGGCCGGAAATCTTTATCTGCTCCCGATATCCACACCGCCGATGTCATTTCCACCCACTTCTGGTATCGGTTTCCGGTATTGGCCAATACTTGCAAAAAAGCCGAGTATCGGCCCCGATACCGGTATCGGTATCCGTGCATTCCTAGTAATAAATATATGTATAAAAAGCTATTTTCTAAACTGCAGATTATTAAAAGACTTTCACAACTCATAAGTAGCAAAATGCTAGTCATCATAATGTCTTTGAAGGATAGCGTTGTGGTATTATATAATATCTTTGAATGCTACAGAATTGATAAGAAATAGGTATTTGCAGAGCTGGTAAAAGGCTTTATATGCCTTGTGCCCTGTGCCCAAAATTTTCTAGATTGATACAACTCTTCTGATATAGAAAAGTCAGGATGAAACGTGACTATTTAACCAGTTAATAATGTGTGGCACTAATCAAAAGTGCAACATGTCTCACTGTCAGAGATTAACTGGGTAAAGATTGGGAAATTCAATCATTTAAAGTGCAAGGTGACTAAATGGTTAATTATAACAGCAATACTGTATGTCTCTTGATAAGGTGCAAAGGCGTACAGGGCGCAATCTGATGTGATGTCAGGAGAGGTCCCAGTAGGCTAAATATTAAAGGGTAACTACATAAGCTGCTGATAAACATAAAATGACAAAACCAACAATAAAACCAGTTCATGTGATACATAAAGTAAAAATTTTGCTTAAAAATAGTCCAAATATTAAGCACATGTGATTGTGAATCACAAAGAAGACCAAAATTGTTAATAGGAAAATTATAAAGTGCAACACAAAAAAGCAAAAAAAGTAAAAAATTAAAAAAATATAGTTTGTGAATATTATAGTTCATATATTCTTAAGCCTCGTACACACGGGACGACGATCGTGTTCAACACGTCGTACTCACGACCGTTGCATGCAGAATCGATCGTCTGTGGCGGCGCTTTCAACAGTTGAACGTACGACGGTCGTTCGTGGGAGTTGTATGTGCAGACTAGAAAACTTGGTCGTGTCAACAAGCTCGCATACGACCGTTGAGTCGTGTGTAGAGCAGCTGTGTTCAACAAAGTTGTATTGTGCTAAACACGCATGCGCCAAGTCCACTTTCAACTAACATGAAATTAGAAAGGAGCCCAAAAGGTGACGCTACTTCCTCATTATACGCTCGTTCGCGTCATCACGTTCGGCCGGCCGCAAGTTGTATGTACGACCGTCGTGTGCATGTCAGTGGGCTACATACGACCGTCAACGTACGATTCAACACGGTCGTGCGCACGATCGTCGTCCCGTGTGTACGAGCCATTATTTTCTCTTCACAATAGATGTAGATACTGATCACATTCCACTGGCGTAGAAGCAAACAAATGTAGTAGTGATATAGATGGAATCTTACCAGATTCGTAGGACACATGCACCATATGGCAACATGGGTCAAACAGGATGAGTACCATTGGAGAACCCCCCTGGATTCTGATTGGCATTATGGAACAAGGCGACTACCTTTGAACCTGGATCCTAACTCTGAAGATCTGCATTGGGGACATACTCCCAAACCAGCCTGTTTGACACATGTTGCCATATGGTGCATGTGTCCTACGAATCTGGTAAGATTCCATCTATATCACTACTACATTTGTTTGCTTCTACCCCAGTGGAATGTGATCAGTATCTACATCTATTGTGAAGAGAAAATAAGAATATATGAACTATAATATTCACAAACTATATTTTAATTTTTTTTTACTTTTTTGCTTTTTTTGTGTCTTACTTTATAAGACACAAGTTTTAACAAGTTTTGGTCTTCTTTGGTCTTCTTTGTGATTCACAATCACATGTGCTTAGTATTTGGACTATTTTTAAGCACAATTTTTACTTTATGTATCACATGAACTGGTTTTATTGTTGGTTTTGTCATTTTATGTTTACCAGCAGCTTATGTAGTTACCCTTCAATATTTAGCCTACTGGGACTTCTCCTGACATCACGTCAGATTGTGCCCTGTACGCCTTTGCACCTTATCAAGAGACATACAGTATTGCGGTTATAATTAACCATTTAGTCACCTTGCACTTTAAATTATTGAATTTCCCAATCTTTACCCAGTTAATCTCTGGAAGTCACTCACAGTGAGATATGTTGCACTTTTGATTAGCGCCACACATTATTATCTGTGTTTTCTCTTTGTTCACTATAGGTCTAGTGAAAGTGTTGGCAGCTTGTATTTCTCTTTGCGCAATTTTCCTTGACTTTATATTAACCAGTTGCTGCCCGCCGTGGATTGGCGGCGGCAACATGGCTCGATATCCCGAACCGCCGTCACCTGATGTCAGCTGCGATGTGAGCGTGCACTCTCACTGTGTATCAGGGGAACCAGGTAGCGGGTAGGGCAGACTCGATGTCCACCGGCTACCCGTGATCGCTCCCCTGCAGTGACAGAACGGGATCCGTGATCGCTCCCCCGCAGTCCCGCTAAAAATTGCAGATCGCCGCCATTACTAGCAAAAAATAAAAAAAAATAAAAACCCCATAATTGAATTCTCATCGTTTGTAAACACAGCAACTTTTGCGGAAAACAATCAATATACGCCAATTTTTTTTACCAAAAATATGTAGTAGAATATTTGTTGGCCAAAACTGATGAATACATTTGTTTCTTTATATTTTTCTTTGGATATGTATTGTAGCAAAAAGTAAGAAACATTGTTTTTTTTTTTTTGCAAAATTTCGCTCTTTGTTTGTTTATAGCGGTGATCAGAAGTGATGCAGAGGTGATCAAATACCACCAAAAAAACTCTATATGTGGGAAACAAAGGACGTCAATTTCGTTTGGGTACAACATTGCACGACCGCACAATTGTCAGTTAAAGCAACGCAGTGCCAAATCGCAAAATGTGCTCTGGTCCTAAAGGGGGAAATCCTTTGGGGGCTGAAGTGGTTAAAGGCCAACTCCAGTGTAGGCAATCCCGCCTCATTGATTTTATTTATTAATTATTAGATATTTTTAATACATATACCCTTTTTAAAAGTGTCATCTGCCTAGTCAGATGATGACCTCTTTCTCATCTTTTCTCCTCCTTTAACATGTGTGTGATGTGTGGGAGCTGTTCTGTGCACATTTTATTTCAGTTATTTCTCATCCTCAGGGCCGTCTTTATTATTGATTGGACCCTGGGCAAGCATTTTCTTGGGCCCCCCATGCAATTTCGCTCTCCACCTGCTCTGAGACATACAATAAATAGCAGCTAGACTCAAAATCAGTTTACTGAATCAAATCATTACCACTTACTGACTGGTTGCTAGAGGTTACAGCACACATTACAGCTCACTGATTAGTTGGTTACAGCACACGAGTTTCTACTTGTTGATTAGTTGTAGAGATTACTGCACATCATTACTGCTCACTGATTGGTTGCTAAATGTTACAGCTCATCATCTCCTCACTGCCTGCACACCATGGACTGGGGAGGTGAGGGGACCCATCAATAGACAGAAAACTCCTAGGGATCCTAGAACTCCTGGGATCAGTGGCAGTGCTGGGGGGAGGGGAGGGTGTGATCAATGGCAATGCTGATTTTTTTTACCCACTACCACTATAAAGAGGAAATTCAACACTGGCTACCAATGTAATAGGGGTTTACACTGACCACTAAGGTAATAGAAGCATTCACAGTAACCCCCAATGTAAGGAGGGATTTACACTGACCACTAATGTGAATGAAAGCATTCTACACCAAGCCCCAATGTAATGAGAAGATTGTTCAATGACACCCTCATGCATCTGCTGACATGTGCCGTGGCACCGCGTGATTTGGAAAAAGGGTTAGGGACTTTCTTCCGCATTTCTAGTTCATAGAGTAGTCCATTAAAATGAAAGTACTGCCCTACACATGACCTACATCTTTATCCACCCTGTCAGTACACCTTTGCCTCCTAAAACCCCTGCTAACCTTTGCACCCCAAACCTCCCCCATCCTCTCCACTCCAACCCTCCCCCCTTTAACTCTACCTGCCTCCCCTGCTCATCTTTGCACCTACCTTCCTTACTGTGCACCCCAAACTGTAATTCCTTCTCTGACTACCTCTGCACAGCCCACACTACCCCCCCCCCACCCCCCACCAATGTAATTACCTTTGCAGAACAGGCTGATGTTAGGCTTAATGACCACAGTTGCAGGCAGGACTTTCAAGAATGCCCCTTTGTCTCCCCAGTGGGCAGCATTCAGTAAAGGTAATGGTGAATACGACCTCAGGGGGCATGATATACATATGAATGGAGCCACTATTTACATAAGAATGCTGTCCCTATTTACATATCAATGCCGGTTATTTACATGTAAACACATGGTCTGCAAATGAGTCATCTGTACACAACAATAGGGCAGTGCTGGACAGCATTAGTAGCAGAATTTCCCACTTGGATATCAAGATACAGCACAGGACTAAAGCTTCAAGGGAGAAGGGAATTTAAACCAGGATAGTTGGCAAGTATTAGGCAGCTGCTTTGGGCCCCACAACAATGGCAGGGCCCAGGGCAGCTGCCCCTTTTGCCCTGCCTTAAAGACGGCCCTGCTCATCCTACTCCTATTAAACTGAACAATCTTGAAGTTTTTACATTTACTTTGTGAAGATCCGCACATATTTACAGTACTTCCTTGAATTCCATTACATGTATTCATTATGCCCTGGGGTAGGCACTGCTGTGTCACACATTTTACAGGGCATTTTACTTCCCGATCATACGTAATGAGCCTGTGAAGTCATCGCGTATGATCGGAAAGTAGAGAGTGAGCTGGTGGGAAAAGAGAGCCGAGGATCTGTGGATGTCTGAGTGATCTAGGGGTATTCACCCTGACCACACAAGCTTACCACCTGTGTGCACCAGGAATAGTGCATTTGGAAATGTGAGTGTATTTGCTGTGTTTTAATAAATATTAGTGTTTTATACAGTTAAACACTATGTTAGTTCTTTCCTTGCCCTTATGATAAATACCTATGAGGAATTACAAGTCCAGGTAGACCAACAGTGGAACGGTTGACTACTGGATTGATACCTAATCCACTCTTCAGCTGCTCAAGGTAGATCCAGCACTTGAAGTGGTCTATCCACCTTCTCCTGGGTGCACGCCCTGCTGCTGCTGCAGATACGTATGAGAAACTTTGAATGATGATGGCGGCACTCCAGGTGTAGATGCAATTAAAATGTATTGTATTCAAGAAGATTATAATCCATGTACAAACAGAGCTGGAATACAGGCAAAGGTAACGTGTTTCACAAGTCTGGCGTGCTTCGTCAAAACCATAGTGGAACTCACAACCACCCCACTTTTATATTCATAAACCTTGCTAATCTTTCAGTAAGGTCACAGGTGCTATCATTCTGAGTGATTGTGGTTCCATTTCAGAAGCTTTGTTCAGCTGTGCAAATAACCATCACATATAGCTGGCTTTCACCTGTTCACAAAAAGGCCAAATCCAGTGTTAAAAATCAAAAATATTCTATCACACTGACCCATGATATTTAGAAACAGAAAAAAACCTACAATGTATGATGTCTTATTTCGTCTGTTATGGGATTGTATCCCTGCAAGACTATACAATGTATCTGTTAAATATGAATCAGCGCCTACCCTCTGCAAAGTGATTCAAATAAACAAAATATAAAATACGTGATATAAATCAAAATATAAACATATGTAAATTAAATTGCAAAATATAATCACTAATGTAAATAAATAAACATATATCCATTAGTACTTTACAACAAACTACTGGGGGCTGCTATACTCAGGTAAAAACCTGCCATGATAATACAAACAAAAAGGTAAGCGCCAGTCCCAGAGATGATATGACAATAAAGACTAGTCCATAATTAAAGTGATGCGTGCTTCAAATAAAGTGCAAATCCGTGCTCCAATCAAACTTTCAAGTGCAGTGAGGTGACACACATTGATTGGTGACCCCCTATGTGCCCACACTCACCAGAGGTCGTGGACTCACTGCTTTTCAGTCAGTGAGTCATAAAGGCAAGGTTCTGGTGGGGGCTCAGAATCCTGGATGTCACTGAAATCCCGAGAGTGTGTATCCTTCAACTGATGTGATGTCCAGGGGCACTCAGAGAATAAATATAAAGAAAGCCATAGTGTGTACTGTACAGCAGGTGTTTTATTGCGCAAATATAAAAATCCTACTTACAGAATCAAACTAGGTCTTCAGCATTGTGAGTGCGTTCCACTGTAGACCACCGCGATAACCGGAAATGACGCGTGTTGGCTGTGACGGACCGGAAGTGACGTCAACGCGTTTCGCTCGGCAAGTGAGCGTCATCACGGACGATACTTCAGTCCCTCACATGCGCCTTTATATACTGTGTCTTGAATCGGCAAATTGCGGAACATTCAAGACAGAGCTGGTATTAGCCTTCCTGGACGTCCCTCACAACCAGCAAACGCCCACCTCCGCCATCTAGTGGTCCAACAGTGGAAGGCACATATGCATAAAAAATCACAAACACATTTATTGGAATAACATCAAAACATAAAATGCAAATAAAATCATTATAATTAAATATTAACTTGTGCTGAAGACACATATTGATCTACCATAAAACATCTTGGCATAATAAGGAAATATTAATTTTAATAAAGGTATAATGAATAAAAAGACATGTTATATTGTGTGTGTATACTAAAATGAGTGTGTGATGGTGTAGTTACATATATATGAGCTCTGTTGTGACTAGCCCAATGAATCTCAATGTACAAAGTATGAAACATATGAATTCATATGCTCCAAAAAGTGATGAGTTTAAAGTATTAAAACTGGGAAACAATAACAAAGTATGAGGCAGTACTGGAAAAAGGAACCATGGTATCGCCCGGTAACCTGGGCTCCTGATCCTGCACTGCTTCTCTACCCAATTGGTTGCTGGTAAAACTGGGTGCAAGTCCTAGTTTGGAAAAAAGAATGAAAGGGACAATACTATACTAAAAAAAAGGGAAAAACATTTATTAAAAGGAAAAAGCAAATATGGGAAAAAAAAATTTTCATAAAATGTCACCAATTGGACAGAAAGCAATTTATGTCCGAATCGATGTTTAAACCACACGGAACCAAAGTGGCCATTCTGTGGATCCACTGGGTTTCGTTTTGGGAGATGGCTTGTACTAAATTGCCACCCCTCCAGTGGTTCTCTATCCTGTCAATTCCACAGAAACTTAACAAGGTGGGATCTCTGTTGTGGACTAACCTGAAGTGATTTGACAAACTATGATATCTAAACCCTTTGATAATATTCTGGACATGTTCTCTAAGTCTAATCCTCAATTTGTGTGTTGTACGTCCTATATATTGTAAGCCACAAGGGCAAGAAAGGAGGTAAGTGACATGTGTGGTGTCACAGGAAATGATTTTTTTGATATTGTAGGTCTTATTAGTAGCTGTGGACGTGAAATTGGCGGTGTTACGTTTTCTGAATTTAGAAGTTTTGCAAATAGTGCACCTTCCACAGCTAAAAAAAACAACTCTATCAAGGAAAGTACAGGTTTTCCGAGGAGGGTCTACGGCATTAGGTGCCAACTTTAATCTTAAAGAAGGAGGTTTTTTATAGACAAAATGTGGTCTTGGTGGCAATAACTTTACTAGTCCTTTGTCTCTCATGAGCAGAGGCCAATGTGTTTTGATAATTCTTTCGAATTGTCTATATTCTTTAAAGTAGCACGTCATGAAGGAAATACTTGAATCAAATGATTTTCTTTCCTGTGGCTGTAGAAGTGTTTTCCTATCTAGACCTCTAACTTAATTTCTTACTTTGATAAGCTGGTTTTTGTTGTAGCCCTTTTCTACAAATCTTTGTAAAATAATTTCTGATTGATGGTCATAATCATTTATATTGTCGCAATTTCTCCTAATTCTAATCATTTGTCCCCTGGGGATGCCATCCAGCCACCTCGGATGGTGGCAACTCCCCAAGGGAATATAACCGTTCTTGTCTACTTCTTTAAAAAAAAGTTTTGGTACAAAGTTTGTTGTGATCTTTATAAATCGTAAGATCGAGGAAGTTAATATTTTGTTGTCCTATGTGTTCTGTAAAGGAGATACCTAGCGGATTGTGACCCATTTTTTGTAAGAACTCTAAAAGGAGTTCTTTAGTACCAGTCCAAACGATTAGGATATCATCGATATACCTCTTGAATATTTTAAGTTCTGGGGGAGGATTTTGGAATATAGCTGTTTCTTCCCACCAACTCATAACTAAGTTGGCTACTGATGGGGCGTACTTTGCCCCCATCGCCACGCCCCTGGTTTGCTTAAAAAATCTTTTATCAAACCAAAAATAATTGTGGCTCATAGCCAACTCAAGAAGCTCTAGCAAAAATGACTTCTGTTCACCAACCAATTCGGTATTATCCAGAGCCCACCTTACTGCACGTAGGGCATCATCCTGGCGAATGCTGGTGTACAATGAGTTCACATCAACACTCGCCAGCCAATGGCCATCCTCTACCTGAATTGTTTCCAGCAGGGTTATCAAATCCTTACTATCTTTTAAAAAAGCTGGATATTTAGTGGTCAGGGGTTGTAAGAACAAGTCTATGTATTCACCTGTTCTCGCGAACAGGGAATCAACCCCACTAATGATGGGTCTCCCTGGTGGTTTTATGGGATCCTTATGTATCTTCGGAAGTTGATACATTACTGCTACTTTGGGGGCATCCGGAACCAAATATTGAGTTTCTTTCTTATTTAAAATTCCTTTTTTGTGAGCTTTCTGTACAATTTTCTTTAGTTTTGCCTTATATTTATGGGTCGGATTACTGTTAAGTTCCACATAGGTTAGTTTATCACTTAGCAGCCTATGTATCTCCTGTAAGTAATCAGTTTT
>BLSH010142204.1:601100-616841 GCA_018402905.1 Glandirana rugosa | reverse complement strand
GTTTGTTTTTGTATTGTGTTTACATCGTTTTGTAAAATTACTCTACGTGCGTCCCCTGTGTTGGGAGGATGTTTAAGTCCCCTATCTTTTCTATATATATGGGTCCTCTCCTCCCCTACAGAAACGTTTCAATACATCTGCACTTCAGAAAACCTAAAAAAGTAATGTTTGCTCTTATGGTTTCCCGTAATTGAAACTCACCCTAAATTGTGTAAAAATGAGAATCCGTACTGTAACCAAGGGCTTATCCCTTATTTCTACTACATTATTTTATACCTATCTCAAAACACTGGTATCACCTGTTTGTATACTCACATACATACACACACACGTCGCCTAAAAACAAAACTAACTATATTTAAAAGACAGAACATGATACAAATCATTTTCCTCTAAATAAATAAAGGAAGAAATGAGCATGAACCAAGGAAGGATGAAAGATAAAGCTAGAACCCTCTTATTATAAACACTATGAACATCCACATGCATGCGTATGGGCGCATGATCACACGCTGCACACACACATACATACACTCATATGTTTGTCCACTATGGTCACAAAACTCTATCCATATTTTATTACATCATCTTTATTCCCTATTCGGGAACCAATGTCATGCCTAAGAGTAAAAATGTGTTAAATCCCACTCAAAGTTAATGCCCTTTGGTATTCTCGTTTGTAATGAAAAAATCCAAAAGACTTCACGTCTACATAACTTTGCAAAGACATCCCCTCCTCTCCTGGGTATATATATCTTTTCTATCCCCTGAATTTGTAGGAGGGTTGTGTCCCCTGCGTGCATCTCATTAAAATGTTTTGCTACATTTGTGTTATGTTTTTGTTTGATGTCATAAAAATGGTCCTGTAATCTGTCTCGCAATCTCCGTGTGGTACGACCCACATACTGTTTGAGACACTTCTTACATGTAATAACGTATATAATATATTGGGTATTACAATTTATAAATGTCTCAATCTTGTGGGACCTCCCATTAACTGTCGATCTAAATCGATCGCCACATATCAATCTTGGGCAATATATGCACCCATCTGTTCCACATTTATATAGTCCCACAAAATTAAGTCATGTTTTTTGATATTTACATGTAGTGAAGTCACTCGGTGACAATGAGTTAGCTAAAGTGGGTGCTGTTTTAATGCCATTTGCTAGAATGTTATAATATTGTTCGTCCTCGTATAGTATAGGAATATTATGTTCAATAATCTTCCTAATTTTAGTTGATTCCAGGCTAAAAGATGTCGAGAAAATTGGGACTTTAGGAGATGTTTTTAAGACTGTTCCCTTATTCCGTAGTAAATCTCATCAGCTATGGCCATGGCTCTATGTAGAACCCGATCATGGTAAGCTCTGTCGCGGAATCTGTTGTACATCGACGCCTTCTCTACATGAAAATCGTCAGTGTCACTACAGATTCTCCGCAATCTTAAAAATTGCCCAATAGGTATTCCCCTGGTGACATGCCCAGGGTGTCCCGAATCGGCTCTAAGCAAAGTGTTTCCTGACAATGGTTTACGATATACACTCGATACCACCCTGTTTGTGTGCCAAGACCACATCCAGGAACGGAATAGATTCACCACTGGTGGCCCCCCGTGAACCGAAGGTTTAAATTGTTATTATTGCAATACTGTAACATTTCATTCAATTGTTCTGCCGACCCAGAAGTGACCAGTAATAGGTCGTCTATGACCCATGATCGGGTTCTACATAGAGCCATGGCCATAGCTGAAGATACACCCAGAGAAGATTTACTACGGAATAAGGGAACAGTCTTAAAAACATCTCCTAAAGTCCCAATTTTCTCGATAGCTTTTAGCCTGGAATCAACTGAAATTAGGAAGATTATTGAACATAATATTCCTATACTATACGAGGACGAACGATAATATAAGATTCTAGCAAATGGCATTAAAACAGTGTTTAGGCGAGCACCCACTTTAGCTAACTCATTGTCACCGAGTGACTTCACTACATGTAAATATCAAAAAACATGGTTTGATTTTGTGGAACTATATAAATGTGGAAAAGATGGGTGCATATTTTGCCCAAGATTGATATGTGGCGATCGATTTAGATGATCATGCGCCCATACGCATGCATGTAGATGTTCATAGTGTTTATAATAAGAGGGTTTTTATACACATATGCTTTATCTTTCATCCTTCCTTGGTTCATGCTCATTTCTTCCTTTATTTATTTAGAGGAAAATGATTTGTATCATGTTCTGTCTTTTAAATATAGTTAGTTTTGTTTTTAGCAGTGCACGATACATTGTATAGTCTTTGTCATGAACCTGGTGGTGGAGTCTGTCTTGTGCAGGGAACAACCGTTCTTGCGCACCCGATTCAAGGACCCCTGGTAGAGTGGACAGAGGTCCAAGAGTGCGGGACGGCACGAGGGCTGGATGGTCACTGATGATGTTGTTCTCTCAGTCTGGCCATTTGTCTGCGGGTGGTAGGCAGAGGAAAATGCGAGCTCTATCTCCAGTCCTGCACACAGAGCTCTCCAAAACCTGGACGTGAATTGGTCCCCCCGGTCAGACACGATATTACTGGGCACTCCATGAAGCCAGACGACCTTATGAACGTGTTGGCCGTTTCGGCCGCTGAGGGGGTCCCCTTCATGGGAATGAAGTGCGCCATCTTCGTTATTCGGTCCACTACTACGAAGATGGTAGTAAAGCCTTCGGACGGGGGAAGTTCCACAATAAAATCCATCGCCAGTTGCGACCACGGGCGCTCAGGTACGGGAAGAGGGTTTAGGAGACCCCAGGCTTTGGCCCTGTCCGTTTTATTCCTGGCACAGACAGGACAGGCACCAACATATTTCCTGCAGTCCTCAGTGATGTTTGGCCACCAGAATGACCGTGAGATGAGCTCAGCAGTCTTTCGAGAACCGAAATGTCCGGCCAATTTATGGTCATGTCACCGACCCAAGATCCTGAGGCGCAGACTTGCCGGGATGAACATTTTCCGCCCAAACCACCATAGACCATCTCTGACGGTCAGTCGGGTGTCCCTGTCAACAGTGGAGCTGGCCAGGACCCGACGGATTTGAGAGAGGATGTCCTCATCGGACAGGAGGAAATTCCGTGCCGGAAGTATGGTGTCAGTTGGGGCAGTATTTTCTGGCTCCGAGAACATCCGAGAGAGGGCATCGGGCTTGCTATTTTTTGATCCCGGGCGATAGGTTAAATGGAAGTGGAACTTGGAGAAGAACAGTGCCCAGCGGGCCTGCCGAGGTCTCAGCCTCTTCGCTGTTCAGAGGTGCTCCAGGTTCTTGTGATCCGTGAAGATGAGGATAGGATGAGAAGCCCCTTCCAGCAAGTACCGCCACTCCTCTAGAGCCGACTTGATAGCCAGTAGTTCCCTATCTCCCATGTCATAGTTCCGCTCCGGTGCGGTTAACTTCCTGGAGAAGAAGGCTACTGGGTGGAGCAGGGCCTTGATACCTTGGTGCTGAGATAGAATAGCCCCTACTGCCGTTTCTGAAGTGTCCACCTCAAGGACGTATGGTAAGGCTGGGTCCGGGTGTTTTAGAATGGGAGCGGAGGTGAAAAGGGACTTGAGTCTCTGAAAGGTGGCTTGAGCCTCAGGAGACCAATGGTATCGGGTGTTCTGCTTGGTCAGTTGTGTGATAGGCTCCACGATGGCAGAGAATCCTTTTATGAACCTTCTATAAAAGTTTGCGAAGCCCACAAATCTTTGAACCCCTTTTCTGTCTGCTGGTGCGGGCCACTCCAGGATAGTGGAGACTTTTTGGGGATCCATATGAATGCCTGTTGTGGAGATGATCAGCCCTAGAAAGTGCATACTAGGCTGTTCAAAAGAGCACTTCTCTGCTTTGGCGTACAAGCCATGCTGCTGTAGCCGCCCCAGAACCTTAGTGACATGTCTGCGATGTTCTTCCAAGGAAGCAGAGAAGATCAGGATGTCATCCAAATACATAATTACAAAAAGGTCCAGGAAATCTTGGAACACGTCATTGATGAAGTGTTGGAAGGTCGCTGGAGCATTACATAGGCTGAAGGGCATCACCAAATATTCATAGTACCCAAAACGAGTACGGAATGCTGTCTTCCATTCGTCTCCTTCCCTGATACGAATGAGGTTATATGCCCCCTGTAGATCAAGCTTTGTAAAGATGGTTGCCGCCCCTAGCCGCTGGAAAAGTTCAGGAACCAAAGGTAGAGGGTACCGATTTTTAATAGTCACCCAGTTAAGCTCCCTGTAGTCTATGCACGGACGGAGCAAGTGGTCCTTTTTCTCCACAAAAAAGATACCGGCTCCAGCCGGAGACGTAGATGGTCGGATGAACCCCTTCTTTGTGTTTTCGTCCAGGTAGGACTTGAGGGCCGCTAGTTCAGGTTTGGAGAGGGGGTAAATCCTCCCAAAAGGCACTTCTGCCCCGGGCAGTAATTCGATGGGGCAATCGTAGGGCCTATGCGGCAGGAGTTTATTAGCCCCCTTCTTACTAAAAGCGTCCAGGAACGAGTGATAAGCCTGAGGAAGAAGAGTTTCAGAATCCAGGCTGAGGAGTGAGGGAACAGTTCAACCCGCAGATGTTCTTCGTGACCATCCAGAGTGATGGAAGGGAGAGGGGCCATCTCATGGGCAACAGTCCCGGATTTTATGTGCTACCCATCGGCCAAACGGATCACCAACTTATGTGTCTTGGGTTGCAGGGGAATATGGTGCTGTGCAGCAAAGTCTAGGTCAATAAAACAGCTACAGGCCCCGGAATCAAGGATTGCTGGAACCGTGATAATCCCTCCGAGAAGCTGTAAAGAGAGGAGAATGGTGAGATGAGCAGGAGAACTTGGAGACTTAGTCAGGTCATTAGAGACGGTGGTCAAGCACTTACCGCGCTTAGCGGGGCACGTCCTGACCATGTGACCGGGCTCACCGCAGTAGAGGCAGAGGTTCAGCTGGAACCGGCGTTGTCTTTCCTCGGTGCTGAGGGAAGGCCGAAGCAACCCAATCTGCATGGGCTCGGAGGTGTCCTGCGGAGAGGAGGAGGAGGATGTCGGGTGGAAGGTAGGTGGAGTCGGGTAGCTGAGAAACCCGAGGAAGCATCCAGGTAGGGCGTAACTGCCCAGAAGACTCTCTGAGGCGCCGATCGATGGAGATGGCCAGGGTGATCAGCTCCGCCAAGGTCTTAGGGATCCCCACTCGCGCCAGCTCATCCTTCAGAGGTTCCGAAAGTCCCATGCGGAACTGAAACAGGAGAGCCGTGCTGCGCCAGGCTGTATCCAAGCCCCAGCGCCGAAATTCAGCGGCATAGTCCTCCACTGGGCGGCGGCCTTGCTGGAGGTTGTGCAGAGTAGCCTCTGCAGTGGCAGCCAAGTGGGGGTCTTCATATAACTGCGCCATGGCCTGGAAGAAGGTGGCAGCGGTGACAACTTCAGGGGCATTCTGCTCCCACAGTCTGAGAGCCCATGCCTGGGGTTCACCCTGCAGCAGGGAGATAATGAATCCTACCTTGGTGCTCTCCAGAGAAAATGTGCGTTGCTGTAGTCCCAGATATAATTCACATGCACCCCGGAAGACCCGGAACTTGCGCCGGTCCCCGGAGAACTTATCCGGCAGCGGGACCTTAGGTTCCGAGGGCAGGGCCACAATGGTACGGGATGCTGTAGCACCGGAGGCTGGAGCGGCGGACAGTTCCTGTACCCGCTATTCTAAGCGGGTGTATCCCTCTTGTAGGTTTTTGACGGCTTGGGTAAGGCCCGCAAGGTGTGCACACAAGTCGCCCATGGCGGAGTGGGTTCCCTGTGCAGACTCAGTCATGGCTGCTCATTTCTGTCACGAACCTGGTGGTGGAGTCTGTCTTGTGCAGGGAACAACCGCTCTTGCGCACCTGATTCAAGGACCCCTGGTAGGTGCGCGGATAGTGTGACCGGTGGAGGACACTGTGGCATGCACAGCTATAATCATTATCACTCTGGATACCATCAGTGGATATTTAGACACCAGTACAGTGCATGCAGAAAAGGGCACTCATTATATGGACTGGATGAATCATATATCATATTAAGCATATCACTAGTTTTTGAGATTAGTTCAAATTTTGTACATTTGTTTTTATGCTGTATGCTTATGTTTCTTTTAAACAAAGGTAATTAGGGACCCTCATTTGGGGGGTCCCTAATTACCTATATTTGCATTGCTTTCTAGCAGTAACTTTTGGGAATAATCACAGGTGTCCAGAAGGGAGGACTCCTGTTGAGGTTGTGCTTCACAATTATTGCATATTTTCTTTGCTTATGTGGGAACACATTCAGTGTTGAGCAGCACCTTGGTTGTAACAAAATTTATATTTATCACACACTTCTTTCACATTATTATTTACATATATTGTTAACCCAGTGCACATAGTAGCGCAGAAGTTATCTTAATTCATACATCACCATGCTGCACTAGTTTTGTCTCTGTGGGGGAGATTTACTAAAATTAGTAGACACAGAATCTGGTGCAGTAGTGCATAGTAACTAACCAGCTTCTAAAGTTTATTGTCAAAGCTTAATTGAACAAGTTGAAGTTAAACGCTGATTGGTTGATTGGCACAGTTGCACCTAATACTGTGTGTACCAGTTTTAGGAAATCTCCTCCATTATGTCTACACTAATGAGTCCTCAAAGAGCTCAGCACAGTTATATCCAAACTATTTGAAATTTTAATTACCCTGTATTACTGATAAGATACCAGAGAATTGATATAAACAAAATGTTGTACCTACATTTATAAAAGAGCCATTGTTTCCACTAGTAACTAGAAGTGTGTTGTTAGCAGAATATTATTATTAAGAAACCGAAATTATTATTCTGATTTATGAAAGAAAAGTGTCAATCAATTATTTCTTTTTAAGAGCTAGTAAAAAAAACATGGATGGATGTAAAAATAGTATAAGGATATGGTCCCTAACGGCCGTGCAGTGTTATGTTTTACTTTGTTGCAGGGAATTGTATTCAATGTAAGGTGTGAGTGCACAAGGTCATGTCTGTGCTGTCAGCTAGTCAATCGCTGGTGAGCATGTCAAATTATTTCAGTACGGATAATTTGTAATTTTCCCCTCCTAAGCAGAGAAGGTCCTTTTTCTTCCATCCCCTTGGTAGAGAAGTATGTTTGCTGAAAGGAAGCTTCACATGTGTGTCTGTTGGTTGGTCCAAGGGCTGAAGCCCATGGTTAGAGGGTATCGCCCCTCTATGTGTGCAGGCTGCACCTGGAAGTTATGTTTGTCTTAAAAGGCTTTCTGCTAGAGTCATCACTGAAACAGAGATACACTAGCTACAACCTCCAGTTTTGTGGCTGCTGCCCTTTAAAATCTCTGTATGATACCTCTAGATGCTGCCATCCACCTATTGATACTAGCCCAGGATTTGTAGGAGCCCTGTGTGAGTTTTTGGTATTCCACCTCTTTTGTCCTCCTTTTATACCTAACAATTTCAAAAGATAGCTTTGAAAAACACTTTCAAGCATGAAACTATTTTCCTTCAATGGCAAGTAAGTGTGATCTTTCTCGGGCACTAGTATTTCCTAAGGGGGAGTTCATCTGCAGACTCTTTTAGTTGGAGGCACTAAAGCACTAAAGAACATCAAAATACTTAACATAAGAACTTCTATTTGGCAGAGGCTCAGAATACCCTGTTATCGAGATGCTGTTACAGCATTGGTATTTGATGAGTGAGAGATAGGAACCATCTTACATGACTCCCCCTCCGAAAAACATTGTTACAGTACTATATTTGGACTTCCCTAAAACCTGGGCCAGATTTACCATTAGGCACAGTAAGCAAATGTCTGTAGATAGCAGAGGTAAAAATTTGACTTTTCCCTGTATAATTATTGGCTTTACATTTTACCTATCATCAGTAGAAAAAGTCACCTTATATCAGGTTAAAAAAAGAGGTAACCCTAGCAGATGGATGTTACTTAGGACACTAGAAGTTGTGTGCCTCCAGTAGTGAAACTTGTCTCTGCAAATACATGTGATGCAGTTCCTCAAAGATGCTTAATTTGTAAATAGAGGTTTCTTGGTTTAGAAAAGAATATATAGTAAGTAGTAGATAAATGGCTGATAGGAGTTAAGAGCAAAGTGGGCAAAAAACTTACCTCATCAGTCACCAAGACAGAAAGTAAGGAGAAATTGCAAATGTTAGAGCTGTCACCGTAGCAAAAGGTAAGGGTAATCTATTCAACAAGGATACTTTTTCTTGTGACAACTGTCTTAGATTGGAATTTCTCTCACTTTGGAGTTTTTCCTGTCATTTCCTTTTTCATCTCCAGCACAAGAGGTGAAGTAAAATCTACCCAATGGGATGTAGGCAGCAAAATATAACCTGAAGGGGATTTTAACCTCTTTGTATTTTATCTAAAATGAAGCAAAGTTTAGGTGATATGTACGTCCCATTCACACTGTAACTCTATACTGTGGTGTGCTAAAGTGTGACGTGTTATGTGTTAACATGCATTGCGTTAAAGTGATTGTAAATTATCACCTTGTAAAACAACCCATTCCTTTTCAAATAGAAATGAAAGGCAAAACATTTTTGTATAGATATAAAAAACCACATTAAAAATACCTTTTTTCTGTTTTTATAAGTGATCACATTACCTCTGTTCTCAACAATATAAGAGCTTGGGGCGGAGAAGCAGCAGTACAATGAACTTTCCAGTGATTGGCTGTGCAGGGAGGGGAGGGGGGGCTCAAGTCTGATCATTGGAGGACAGTCGGCTGATTTCCCAGCATAGCTAAAGAACTAACCACGGTGTGTTCTCCTGTAGAGTGTGGTCAGTTTTTAATAGTAAAACAGGGGAATTAACAGGAATGCCAGGGTTTTACAGGGGTAACAAAAGCTTTAAGGCAGGCCATTCAAACTACTACAATCCTGTCAAAATGGACACAACCCTTTTTTGTTAGAATGTAGCTCATTACGATTCATGGCATGTGCATTAGGCTGGGTTCACACTGCAGACGGATGTGGCTCACAGCAGGGGTCTGCTGAGTCCCTGTTCTCCATTTCAGGGATGAATCAGGCCCATATTTTTGCCTGAATTCCAGCCTGAAACAGAGCCAAAGACACACAGGACCCTTGTGCAATTCACTCCGCAGCTGCCCCAGAGATGTGTGAACCAGCTCCATTGAGAGCCAGTCACAATCTCTTGTCATGCGAATTGGATGCGGGGAAACCCAAATCCAATTCACAGTAGTGTGAACCCAGCCTTATGGTGTGAATACCCTGTTATTGAGATGTTGCTGCAGCGTTGGTTTTAGGGCATTGGGGCGTCTTTCAAAATAAGCCTTCAGACTGAGGGTAGAGAGAGGACACCACTATATTCCTTAATTGAAGGTCATGTCATCTACCTGATTATTGAATATTAGGTGCAGATGAACAGAAATGCATATCCTTTATGTAGCCAGGAGTTCTCCCTCTAGTGCTTGTTTTTGGAAAAGACTGTAATTGCAACCCGGATGATGCTTTGTGGGAGTTGTAGTGTGGAACGAGGAAATCGTCAGCAGACTCTTAATGTAAAGGACTCCATTTTCCATCAGGCTGTGCTGCGCTGGAGACTTCTGGGAAGTGCAATGCATTGTAGGAGACTTCTTTAACGGGAAGGAGGAGCTAACAATGGCCTCTTGGGATAGCGTGATCGATCAGAGAGGAACCTTGCATGCTGCTGCCATCAGATTTAAGCCTGCAGCCTAAGCAATGTGTTCCAGCCGACTAAAATCATCTGCAGGTGACACAGCTAGTATTCGCTCTCCAGCAATACAGTGAGCGAACAACGCAGCTATCCGAATCTCATCTCTGTCTGGATGGAAGCCGCATCAGCTACTGCAACAGTCGTATCTATCGATCAGGAGAGCTGCAAGGAGTGCAGCGGATGCTTTACCCCTCCTAGGAGCAAACAGTCTACATGATCGGTTCCAGCATTCCCAGCATCATCGACTGAGAGCCGGATCATTGATCTTCATGCAGTCTCTTAGAACCGGTGAGTGGGCTCAGTGCCCACACATAAGAGTACACATACTGTCTTTGCAGAATATCTTTATTGCCTCTTGGATTATCTTTATTGCCTCTTGGATTACAGTTTATTCATACTGGATATCAGTTGTGACTAATCGTTTTCAAGAAGTCAGTGGAATTTAACCTATTTGTGCTTCATCTTACTGATTAGAAGGACACAATATTCATAGGTACCTAATTCTTATTTGCTTGGGAATTTCAAGACAAGAGAACTGCAACTACATCTACCCATCTTCTCCTCAACCATATACTCAGGGCTATTGCTTGGCATTATTTTACCTCCTAAGAACTCTTTATGCTAGAACAAGGGGAATAATATAGAAGCCAATTTTACTTAGTGTGTTTGTTTAGCTATAGTTTAATTGCTAACTGATATATTATACCTGTGCATTGTCAAATTCTACTTACCAGTTGAGAAAGAATGGTACCAATTTATCCTTTGGATCATCTGTTTGAAATAGGGATTCATTGTACTATTTCATTTGTCGATTCCAGTAGACACTAGCAAATTATCTCTTTTTCAAAGACCCATTAAGTATTGTTTAAACTCAATTGGAGGAATTGCATTATTTTTAACTATTGTTATTATTGGAGAATACAGGGAGTGGTGAAAGTATACATATTGTTTACTCCTTTTGTTCACCAGAATCTTCAAGTTGACTACTTATATGAAGGATTGTGTTATTTACTGTTTACAGTTGTTATTCTTTTCTCAGAAACAGACGTTAAAGTAAACCTTTCTAACTCTACCTGTGTTGTGGCCTCCATTACAAAAATAGAGTTATTGATCATGGAAACTTGCAATATGAGTGAACCAAGAGTGTCGGGGGTGGTGGAGGACTCTCTGAATGAGGAGATCCAAGGGGGAAATGATTCTTTAAGCAACCCTCAAGGGGGCAGCGCTACATTTAGAAGGGCATTACGTAGGCATTAATTTATAAAGATATATTTCTGCTGTTGATCGGTCATCTAAAAAGAGTATAAAAATTGTTCAAGGCCTGGATAGCACATGGCCATGATTTTGGATAATATCCACTTAATCACACTTAGTGGTTTGCAGTCAGCTATTACAATATCGTGCCAAAATCCAATTCACAGACAGGGCAAAAATAAATTTGTGAGGCAATGGTTACTGGCACAAGCAAGGGGGCACACGCATCCACCCTGTAGCAAGACTTGCTGCAGGGCGGATGCGCACTCTAGAAAAGTCCTTTTTATATGTAGTTTGGTGGTCTTTTATGTGTTTTAGCTCATATGCTCACCCATAATGCTTTAGCATACCTCCCAACGTTTGAACTTCCCGAGGGACACTTGAGTTAAGGTAGGACCTGCAGCGTGTGTAGCGTGCCACTGCAAAATGTGGGTGTGACCAAACTCTTACCAGTGGGGGGAGAGAGAGGGGGGTTCAAGAGAGAGGGGGTGAGAAAGAGGTGAGAAAGAGATGAGAAAAGGGGGATGGGGGGGTGATAAAAAGAGAGGGGGATGAGAGGGGGGGTCGAGAGAGAGAGAGGGAGGTGAGAAAGAGAGAGGAATGAGAGAGAGGGAGGTGAAAGTGGGGGTGACAGAGAGGGGGTGTGAGAGAGAGGGAGGTGAGAGAGAGGGGGTGAGAGAGAGGGGGTGAGAAAGAGAGGGGTGAGAAAGAGAGGGGTGAGAGAGGGGGGAGTGAGAAAGAGAAAGGGGGGAGAAAGGGGTGAGAGAGAGGGAGGTAAGAAAGAGAGGGGTGAGTGAGAGGGGGACCTGGAAATGTGGTCAGGCAAGGGAACTGGAAGTGTGAGAGGAGAGAAGACATGAAAGTGTGATCAGGCAGGGGAACCTGGAAGTGTAATCAGGCAGGGGAACCTGGAAGCGTAATCAGGCAGGGGAACCTGGAAGTGTGATCAGGCAGGGGAACCTGGAAGTGTAATCAGGCAGGGGAACCTAGAAGTGTGATCAGGCAGGGGAACCTGGAAGTGTGCTAGGAGAGAGGACCTGTAAGTGTGATCAGACAGGGTGACCTAGAAGGGTGGTAAGAAAAGGGGACCTGCAAGTGCGAAAGAAGAGGGGGACCAGGAAGTGTGAACAGGCAGGGGGACCTGGAAGTGGGACACGACAGACGTACCTGGGCAATGTGAAAGGAGGGGGGCACCTGGGCAATAGGACACTTAACTAACACCTGTTCATTTTAACAGTAGAGCGGCGCCTGGGAATTATTACAGGAGGAGGGCAACTGGTTAGTGTGACAAGAGGGGAGAGTGTGACAGCAAAAGGACCCCTGTGCGCACACTATACTTACTCAAGCACTGGGCAAATATGTATTCTTTTCTTGCATCTTCGCTGTTCCTTCTATTCCTGGCCAGGCAGACTGCATGCCTGGATATATCTCTGATACTTAGGGGGGACCCCACAACATTTATTTTTGTGTGCAGTTCCCCTTAAAAAGCCATACCAGTCCCCTATCTAGGATAAGGGACTGGCCAGGAAAGGGAGGGCCAGCACGTGTGTGACAGTTTGTTAGAAAGAGATTCTCAACAGTGTCACAGTTCATTTTAGGTTTGGATTAGCTTCCGATTCATCACTACTATGGGTTTGTGGCAAATCCTTTGGCTTCCTATGCCTATTGTTTGACAACAGCTTGCTTAGCCTAGCCCTACCAATGTATATAACAACTGCAGCACTTGAAGTGAGACTTTTTTGCTGTATGCTTTTATTGCTTTAATTAGCTGGAAAGGCTGAAGGTTTTTTTTTACCTTCACGCATTCTATTGCATTCTAGTGCATGGACACTGATATGCAGTACTAATGGGCACAAATAGGTGACACTGATGGGCGCTGGTAGGTGGTACTGATGGGCACTGATAGGCAGCACCAATGAAGAGGCACTGATAGGCGGCACTGATGGACACTGATAGGCAGCACTAATTGGCACTGATAGGCAGCACTGATAAGCAGCATTTATGGGTACTGATAGGCAGCACCGATGGGGACTTATCGGCAACACTGATGGGAAGTGATGGGGCTGCACTGATAATCAGGGCACTGATGATCAGTACCCTGATATCAGTGTAAATGCCTCCTATCAGAATTACCGGTTACTGGCTCCTCTTTCTTCACGCTGTGACAGCGCGTGAGGAAAGTAATGCCGAAAATCGGCAAGTTTGTTTACAAGTGATAAGCTGTGTTGACACAGCTGATGACATGGTAAAGGGCCACTGTGATTGGCCCTTTACTGCGATCTGTGATCAGCTGGGGGTGTGGGGGGCGTGCAGGGGTCTTGGTCCTGGGAGAACATCCATGGACGCCCTCCCAAAACTGGATGACCGTGCTGTAACCGTCTTTTGACTTTAATGTGGTAGAAAAGAGGTTGACAAATTGAAGCCAAATTGCAGCTCACACTTTACAATCAGTTACAGCAAACTGTTTTTTTCCTTCTTCAAGCCACTTGCTAAGAGGTTACACAATGTGTGCTCGCTCCTGAGCTGTGTGTGTCTATGGAGCTATGGGAAGAGGAGGACCCAAGATCACCAGTGGAGGACCCCAGAAGAGGAGGTCCGAGGCTGCTCTGTGCAATACCATTTATATGTTTGTATATTTTAATTTAAAAATAAAAAACTTGCCTTCAGTATTACTTTAATCTTAGTGCAACATTTGTGGAATCGCAAAGTTTCCTGATATTTGCTCCACCTTATATAGATTCCACGTGACATAAAATAAACAATATTTCCTGGTGCATCTTCATGGCAGCATACACATGGGTCGTGGCTCCGCCCCCACAACATGATAGGACTGGTTAACTATAAATCAAAGACAGACCCGGCTCACAGCATTCTCCTTTTTTTCCTCACCTGATCAGGACTGGAGTCGCCAGGTATCCCTTACCACTTGTCGCCCCAGCCAAATTCAGCCTCTCTTGGTTGGAAGTCCTTCCTGTACAGTCTCTAAACGAGCTATATGGTTGGAGCCCCATTCTGGTGGTCTGGGGGCATATTTCAGCTTCTCCTGGGTGGATGTCCTTCCTGTACAGTCTCTAAATGAGCTATATGGTTGGAACCCTGGGTGGATGTCATTCCTGTACAGTCTCTAAATGAGCGATATGGTTGGAGCCCGATGCTGGTGGTGCAGGCCTCTCAAAGAAAGCTTTAAACAAGCTTTGACGTAAGTGACAGTGTTTCCCTTTGCTTTACATATGCTTTTAACTTCTTTTCTCTGTTTTGTGGGCGTTTGCCATTTCTAAGATGGCTGTAGCAGTGAACTCTCAGCATGAGAGGCAGGAAGTGATGCGGTCTCTGTGACCAGTTTCCTGGCTAGAACTTCACCAAGATGATGATCTGAGCATGCTCAAGCACTGATCTCACTAATGGCAAAATGTGACAGTTTTAAATGGTTTTATGACATTTTTGGGCAACACATGGTGGAGCTCTCACTCGTGCATGCTGGATGCTTATGTGCTCATTGTTTGCAGGTATGTTTTCCCTTTGTATGCTATTCATCTGGACTTTTCCTATCTCTTTCTCAGTATTGCTCTGGGATCAGTGTACTCTTTATGGCATTCACCTGGGCTCTTCCTATCCCCTTCTCAATGCTCGCTCTGGGATCACTGTGCTATGCTGTTTTGTAATTTAAGTCTGCTGCTTGCTCTGTTTCTATGGTGAACGCTGTCCAGTCAGACCACCCATTGCTTTTAAGGTAAAGGGATTAGGTAAGTAGTGAAGATTGAGAAAAAGAAAGCCAATATCTATAGTCCTGTAAGGACCACAAGATGGAGGGAGCCTTCTAAAGGTCAAGGCAAGTCACCATCTAAAGAACAGACATCCAGGCAATGTTGATTAAGGTCACCGTCTTACCACCTTAATTGTCATTTCTCCCCATTTACAAACATCACAAGTTACCAGACCTAATAGGTACTGCATTTGTGGTAGAAAGTCATTGCCTGCCAAGCTAATATGTCAAATATGCCTGGAACAAGCAGGATACAGCCCTGCAAGGACCTCAAGATGAAGGTAACCTTCTAAAAGCCAGAACAGTCACCATTTAGGCACCGACATCCAGGCAACATTGACCAAGGTCATCATCTCACCTCTCATTATTATTGCTTCCTGTTTACAAACCTCAGTTTACCAGCCCTAATGGTGGCTGCATTTGTGGTGGAGAGTCATTGTTTGACAAGCTAGTATGTCAAGTCCGCTTGGAGGAAGCGACAACTGACAAATAAGGGGATGTCTGGAAAGTAGCTGCCTTGATTAAAGAATCGGCCAAGGAGTTGATATATGAAGTCTGTACTCCCCAGTTGGTGGCTGAATTGCCTAGCACTTCCAACCAGAGCCAGTAGGTGGTGTCCAAATTGGAAAGCTTGTCAGAGGAAGAAAGTGTTAAAGGGGCCACAAGCTTTGAAGATTGCCCAATAGAGCCCTTTTGTAAGGCAATTGCCTGGGGTGAAGTGGAGGAAACTCTCCACAAGGTTAGAAAGTATTCATTCCCTTCACTGAACTGGAAGAGTTAATCCAGGAAGAATGGAGGGGTCAGAGGAAAAGGCCCGTATAAACGCATTGCTGAAGTATATAGTTGAGGAACCGGCTAAGAAATTAGTTCCGTCGATGAAAGGTCTGTAGGGGAATAAACAGTCAACAGCGAAGGAGGTTCGCCTGAACTGTATGATCGAACAGTTTGTTACTGAGAGGTGGTGTTTACGTCGGTGGTAATCCCGACCATTTGACTC
>BLSH010142204.1:581521-597297 GCA_018402905.1 Glandirana rugosa | reverse complement strand
TTTGATAGACCAAACTTTCACCACACATAAACACCATAACCTAGTAACTTCAGAAGTGTCAGACGTGTCACCTAACAATCGTGGTCTGAGTTGTGGACCTGATACAAAAACTTACAAGATCTATTTTTCAAATGACATAAAAAAGTGACGACACCAACAATAAAATGGAAATAATAGTGTTTCTATAACGATCACAAGTTTTCTTTATCACGCTTACCGCAAACCAGTGTAATATACACCTGAAATATTACCGACATAACAAGAGGAAAAAACAGTATACGTATTGCCTTTTAACATATGAGTGGAAAGGCATTAAAAGGAAAGGACCACGTAGAAGTACCGTCGTATGTGTACACCAGTCCTATCATGTTGTGGGGGCGGAGCCACAACCCATGTGTATGCTGCCATGAAGATGCACCAGGAAAGGAAAATTACGGAAAGGTGAGTATACAATTTTCCGTTATGCATATGACAAAAAAGGAGAACAATACAGCCATTATAAAGTCCACATATAATGTGACCAAACGCCATTCGCACTATTTCTTTTGAACACTAGCAATATCTTTGTGATAATAAAGGTAAAATAACAACCACAGCAGTGAAAAAATACAGTAAACTTTTTATCTAGAACATTCAAAAACATAGTCCAGGTGTTGAGTCTGGTGCTAACAATCCACTGTGCAGACTGTGAAGACTTCAATGATCCAATACCACAAATACACACCACTTTCAAACCAGATAGTTTGACCTTCTAATGCTGAAGTCAAATGGCCATTGTGGATAAAACCATGCTAATCAATAAAATATACTTCAGCACCAATGGATGCAAATCAATTAATAATTGCGTAGATCAGCTGCAGTGTTAAACTTGCTATTATGGCAAATACAGTATGAATAGAGAAAATTATACCGCGTTAATTTAGCATAAAAAAAATAGGTAAATGGTAAATACGAATATAACACTTTGGTGACAAAGTCCCAAAGTCCCATTCCTGATGACAGCCCGTTTGGCTGAAACGCGTTGAGGCTTGTTCACATCATGGCGACACACATCCGCCCACGATCAAATACAGGGAATCAGGCTGAGCCAGTTCTATAGACGGCAGGCACCTTACAGGGCCGATTTCCCTTAACAAATCATCTGCCTCACACGCCGGGTGCCAGGATGATTAGGCACCATACAATGTGAGTACTTTTAACGTTTTTAAAGCAATAAACACCCATGATTACGGTATTGGGCAATGAGGTTTTTTATTCCATTTCATATGCCACATTGATGAGGGGATCCTAATCCAAGAGCCAGGAATCTACAGAGACCAACAGGGGTTACCCTACAAATGCGTTTGACCACACTAGAGATAGTGGGCCAACTACAAGGGGTGTACATCCATGTGAGGCACCCAGTTTGAGCACGTCTGCGGCACTTTCAATGCATAATATTCAGGCACTGAACACTTTATTTACCTTCATTTGGGACTGTGTTTATGGACTTTGTAACCAAAGTGTTATATTCATATATACCTATTTTTTATGCTAAATTAGCTCAATGTAATTTTCTGGATAAAACCATGCTACCAGTTCACTGGGCAGTCATAAGGACTGATGTCATCACTGCACAGCACTCAGATTGTGGCAGCAGTTTAGTCAAGCGATCAATCCCTTTCTGATGATGTTGCCAGTGCCCTCAAAGATCACAATAGTGTTATGGCCCCAAATGGAATGGAGGAAAGTAGAGAAACTATTCTGCATTAGTTTTTTTAAAAATGCTTTATCTCATTAAAAAGGTACTTAGTCGAAAGCACGTGTGAAATGATGTCACACCAAGGTCCTGCTCGACTAGTTTTGTCTCACCAGATGTCTTCAGGGGACTGTGGCTACTTTCACACCACAGACATTTTTTAGCTAAAAACAGTACCTGTAAAGCACTTCTAAATTAGCACCTAATGTATCCCCAGTGTGAAAGCCCAAGTGCTTTCACACTGGGGCGGTGTGCTTGCAGGACGTTAAAAAAAGTCCTGCAAGCTTTGGGGTGGTGTGGGAGCTATGTATACACCACTCCTCCACCACCCCTGCCCATTGAAATGAATGGGCAGCACCTCCAAAGCAGCTGTACACCGCTTCGGAAGCCCCACTAGCCGGCACTTTTAAAAGCACCGCAGATTAGCACTGGTGTGAAAGTACCTTAAGTGCAGAGTTTTTGTTTATAGTTATGTTATTGCTATATACGGAAACATAAGTATAAGTGTATTATACCTTTGAATAATAGCAACAGACACACGTTTAGGCCTCATATACACGGGCGTATGCAAAAAAATAATCAAAACGTCGGGTCCAACATCAGGGAAAAATCTGCGTTTTTTTTCAGCGTTTTGCATCAGCGTTAGTGAGCGTTACTAAGCGCCGGCGTCAATAGGCGTTTTTTTTTTAAAAAAAAACATAACCTAAAAACATCAAAAACGCCAGTTAACGTGAGCGTTAGTGAGTGTTAGTGAATGTTTTGCAGCATCGGCATCAAAAATGCCAAAACATTACAGCCCGGAATACGCTGGCCGTGGGTTCTACTTTCAGATCACTAACGCCAACGCCCTCTACAGCTCAAAAACATCAGTGTTTTTATGGGGCCATTGACTAACATGGAGAGCTGCAAAAATCATGGCGTCAAAAAACGTCCGTTTGTATGAGGCCTAATAGCAAGATAAAAACCCATTCAACTAGTCATCAGGCATAAAGCAGGTCATGTTTAATGGGAGTGAGAGATAGCTTTGTGAAGTATACCCAAACCCAAAAACAAACATGCAATATATTGCAGCTCACCAGTACTTAGATGTGGTGGCTGCATATGTTTTCATTTTATTGAATAAGAACTCTCCTTCCTTTCTGTACTTTAGATTAATCTCCAGCAGATAGATGAGGAACCAGGAAATATTTTACTTATGCTCTGAGAACATATTGTGAGTGCTTTACAGCTAGCCTTTTACTATTACTTTACTACTATTTAGAATTGAACTCTTATGATGCAGTAATTAGTGTAATGCCCGTCACATCTGAAGCCCCTATAAGTCACCCAGTTGAACATTCATCCCCAGTTTCACAGACTGTTCTCTGCCTGTGCGGTAAAGAACATGTACAGGGAGAAGGGAGACAGAAAGAACTTTTATTGGCTGCAGCTGCAGTTTGGACTATGCCTGTCCTTAGCAATGTGACGGGGAAGGCACCTGATTGGCTGCCACGGCTGGGACCTTTAGCTTAGCCTACTAGCAGGTTTGCACTAAACTGGGACCTGCGGGAGGAGGGGGGGGGGGGGTTCTGGGGTGGGCGAAGGGAACCTGGAGAGTGATTGTGTGTTGTCTGAAAGTGAAATGCCTGGAGCCAAGGAGTCTAAGGCTCAGGTAGCTGCTGCTAGGCTGAGATGTGCTGCTGCTGTAAAGCCTGCTACTGCTGATTGCAGGGTCACATGCATGGGCATCCGCAGGTAGGGGCAAGGGGGGGCAATTGCCCCCCCCCTGGCATCAGGGATCGGATTGGGGTTCCCCAGTAGGTCCTTATCCTCTTGAGCCATGTATGCAGTTTCTGACAGTCTCTTGGGCCATGTCCGCAGTCTCTGACCATCTCCTGTACCATGTCCACAGTCTCTGACTGTTTCCTGTACCATGTCCGCAGTCTCTGACCGTATCCTGTACTATGTCCGTAGTCTCTGACCATCTCCTGTATCATGTTTGCAGTCTCTGACCATCTTCTATACAATGTCTGCAGTCTCTGACCGTGATAATGTAATAATGACATTGTTAGTAAAAAGGACTTGCCAGTGTTCCTGGCCATTTCCGCGGTGGTGCGCGCACCCCCGTGCGCGTTCGCGCGCTCCCGTGCGCGTTCGCGCGCTCCTGTGCGCGCACGCGCCGGAAACGGCGCCAAACGGCGCCTATTTAAACCCTGGACATCCTGCACCAAGTTGCTGCTTGTTCTACAGCGTTCCAGACCTGTGGGCCTCAGCTCCCTACCTGTTCCTGTGTTTCACCTGTTTCCTGTTGACCCGGCTTGCTTTGACCTGTTATCCGCTACCTACATCGACCCCGGCTATCCACGACCATCCGCTTGTCTACTCCTCTGTACCTCCGCTGCCCGCCCGTTAACGAACCTTTGCCTGAACTTGACGATCCGCTTGCCTAACCCTTTTGTACCTCTCTGCCTGCACGTTGCCAACCCTGCTTGTACGACCATTCTCCTGTTTGCACGACCTGCTGGAATCTCACTACAACATCTGTGACCATCCAGCCCTCGTGCCATCCCGCACTCTCGGGCCTCTGTCTACACTACCAGGGGTCCTTGAATCGGGTGCGCAAGAGCGGTTGTTCCCTGCACAAGACAGACTCCACCGTCAGGTACGTAACAGACATTGTCAAAAAGGGGCAGAGCATGGATGACCTTAAAATCATGCCCTCCCCTGAAAAAAGTTCTGCGGACGCCCATGGTCACACGGTGTAATACAAAACTGCTGAGAGAAGCAGGGAACAGTGCAGCTCCAAAATCCTGCTGGTTCAATTTCCTGGAGATTCCATTGTTCCAGAGGGTTCCCGTGTTCTACCTGTTTCAGTTTTCCTGTTGTTATAACTGTTTCAGTGCTGTGGAGCTCAGGGACATCTTGGAGAAAACTCCAGTCCTCATTCACCTCAGCACCACCTGAGCAGTGTTGCCAACCTACCAGATTGAAATTTACCAACACAACACCCAAAATTTACTGGCACAGCCAAGTTTTTACTGCCATTTCCTAACTTTACAAATTTACAGTTTTAAGTGCAAATGTCAGTATTTAGCCTACAAACAAGTACAATATGCAATTAGCAATGTGATTTAAGGCAAACATTAACCACTTAAGGACCGGAAGGATTTCCCGCTGAAGGACCAGAGCACTTTTTCAGATTCGGCACTGCTTCGCTTTAACTGAAAATTGCACGGCCATGCGACGTTGTACCCAAATAAAATTGATGCCCTTTTTTCCCCACAAATAGAGCTTTCTTTTGGTGGTATTTGATCCCCTCTGCATCACTTCTGATCACCTCTATTAACAAAAAAAGAGCGACAATTTTGCTTTACTTTTTCCTATAATACATGTCCAAAAAAATATAAAAAAACAAATGTATTCATCAGTTTTGGCCGATATATATTCTTCCTCATATTTGTGGTAAAAAAAAATTGTGATCTGCGTTTATTGATTGGGTTATGTATTCCGCGCTTAGGATAAATGCTTTATATTAGCACTGTTCCCAATGACTGAGACTGCTGCCTCCCCAGACCTCCACTAGGTGGAGTTTGTGAATCAGAGTATGGTAATGAGGGAATTGGCTCTGTCTAATGAGTTTAAAACCAATGAGTGTGTATATTCAGCCCACCCGTGCATAAATCAGCTGTGCTATCGTATAAATTATTACTCAAAGTGTCATGTGTTCATAACATTTTAAGCATGAATATTAATTAAAACTTTGTGCAAAAATTCATAATATCACTGTATAAAAAGTTTTGCAAAAAAATAATAAAAGCACTGTGAAAAATTTATATCAAAACACCTAGGGGCACTTTACCCACCAATATGGCCCCAATTAGAAATTGCACACAATTTTAAATCAATCGTCCAAAGTAAGAAGGTCTATACCAGACAATGTGCAGAAAGAATAATTATGTGCAAAAAAAAAAAAATGTCTCCACAGGTTAAAAATGATGATTGTGTCCCCTAACGTCTCTATTCAAACATTGATTGTGATAATTCCAAAGTGACTTCAGTGCATCAATCCTTAAAGTGACTTTAGTGCATCCACTCATACTCCCCCTCAAGTCCCCTACTCACCAAAGGAGAGCCCCCCTGCAGGGGTAACCCGTATGTGAAAATCTCCAATGACCGTATCTTGATGTCCCACTGGACTCTGAACTATGACGAAACGCGTTAGACGGGGCTTGTGGTACGCCAACACGTCACGTCCGATTCCAGGGAAGCTGTCTGTGGAACACACATCCAGACACAGACGAGGCAACCGGAACTTTTTTGCGTTATGAACGCCGGCTTAAAGCCGGGCTGTTACCTTAGATGATATTGAAGCACTTTGCATGCTGAAAGTTATGTTTTAAAACCACTTTTTAATTAATAAACACACTTGTAAACTGGATTACGCTATGTGTGTTATATCCGTCCTTCCTTACATGTCATAAAAAGCCTCTCTAAAGGGAGATCTGAAGTGGGACATCAAGATACGGTCATTGGAGATTTTCACATACGGGTTACCCCTGCAGGGGTGCTCACTTTTGGTGAGTAGGGGACTTGAGGGGGGGCACGAGTGGATGCACTAAAGTCATCACAATCAATGTTTGAATATAGAGACATTAGGGGACACAATCATCATTTTTAACCTGTGGAGACATTTTCTGTTTTTTTTTTTGCACATAATTATTCTTTTTGCACATTGTCTGGTATAGACCTTCTTACTTTGGATGATTGATTTAAAATTGTGTGCAATTTCTAATTGGGGCCATGTTGGTGTGTAAAGTGCCCCCAGGTGTTTTGATATAAATTTTGCACAGTGCTTTTATTATTTTTTTGCAAAACTTTTTATACAGTGATATTATGAATTTTTGCACAAAGTTTTAATTAATATTCATGCTTAAAATGTTATGAACACATGACACTTTGAGAAATAATTTATAAGATAGCACAGTTGATTAATGCACGGATGGGCTGAATATACACACTCATTGGTTTTAAACTCATCAGACAGCGCCACTTCCCTCATTACCATACTCTGAGTTTATTGATTGGTTTGCGCAAAAGTTGCCACGTTTACAAACCATGAGAAATCATTTATGGCATCTTTACAATTTATTTTTTTTTGACTAGTAATGGCAGTGATCTGCGATTTTTATCAGGACTGTGATATTGCAGTGGACATGTCGGACATTTTTGACACTTTTTTGGGACCAATGACATTTATACAGCGATCAGAAATTTAAATATCCACTGATTACTGTGTAAATGTCATTGGCAGTGAAGGGGTTAACCTGCAGGGGGCATTCTAGGGGTTAACTGTGTTCCCTAGGCGTGTTCTAACTGTGAGGGGGCTGGGCTGCCAGAGGCATAAGAGATCTAACTGGTTCCAGTGACAGTGATCAGTAGATCTCTTACATGCCGCATGACAGAGCGGGGAACCGCCGTGTTTACATCAGCGGTTCCCCGATTTTCTTCTCTGCCAGGTAATCGCAGATAGCCGGCGGATATCGAGTCCAGCTGACCCGCAGCCATACTGCTGGAGAGTTCGGCGGGCACGGGAGCGCGCTGCCGGCGGCGCGCTCCTGCCCACTAGCCACGCAAGAGCGAGCGGCCGTTTATAGATGATGATTTGCGGGATCGTGCCACTCTGCAGCAGTAAATGTACGCGAGCTGGTCCGGAACCGGTTAAGGCAAAAAAATATATTTATTATTTTATTTTCGATATAGTAAGTAAGTAGCTTAGGGACAGGACTCAGGAGGGCAAGAAATTAGAATGGGCGGCACACACATGAAATTGACTCTCACAGTCACACTGACAGCAGTGTGCAGCAGCACAGATGATGATGACACCTCACCGACACGACATGTCCCCTCCTGAGTCACAGTGACAGTCTCTCTCCACGCCAGGTGGTCCCTTCAGTCCACTCCAGTCCAAACAGCACTGGCAGTCCTGCTCCTGGCTTGCCTTGCTTCCATGCTGCAGACCCGCACACTAGGCTCCAGCTGCCCCTCTTGGTTCCCTTGCACCATGACATCACACAAAAAAGTCAGGCACTGACCAAACCCCCTGCCGGCGATGCCCAAACACACTGTAGCAGGCACTCGGATGCGTCACAGCCATATGTTTTACTGCCAACCTTTACCTGTCACTGACATTTACTGGCAGGAGAAAAGTGACGGTTGGAAACACTGCACCTGAGCCTTGTTGCAATTTGCTTCAGTAGAGCATTCCACTGTGTGAAAAAGGCCCTATAGGTGGCAGTGCTGTAGATAAAACCTTGCTGGCCAGTGGCTAGACAGGATCCACTTTACCTAAGTGATAGACCCACCTCCTAAGTACTTAGTGTATTTGTAATTTACCTGTACCAGTATTTGATATTGTGAAACAATGTGAGTAGAATTTACTAAACCTGGAGAGCAGACAGAATGTGGAGCAGCTGTACATAGTGACCAATAAGGCTACTAACTTCAGTGTGTTCAGTTAGGCCTCCTTCACATGAGTTGGATCTGTTTTTGCTCAGCAGGGAATCTGTCCACTAATCTTCTACTGAGCTGAGCAGAGTGGGCGGATGACAGGTCCATGTCTGTTCCACTTATTCAGAGCGGACACAGACACAGCCCACTCTGCTCTATGGGCAGCCGGAGGGGAACAGATCCCCTTCCTTTTTTTTTGTTGGTTGAAGCTGATTGGTTGCCATGCACAGCAGTAATGTCTTGCAAATCTTTTGCTTTGTTCCTCTTATAATAAAGCCCATTCAGTCTGTGTTTTCAGCTGCAGTTACAGGGGTGGGTCTTCACTGTCAGGCAAGCAGAGGGACCTAAACAATTCAACAGCTTCTCCAGGACTAGCGTTACAGCATAAAAGTGGAAATTTGTCAAAATATGCTACTTTAAGCTACTTTTAGCTATCCTTTCTGCTAGAGGTACACAGATTTCACAGAACATTTTTATGTAATCTGTATGCACAGCCGTTTATTGCACAGATTGCAAAGTCTGTAAAAGCTCAGTGTTCTATTTTACATGTAAACCTCTACCCTTGTATTAAACCCTAAATAGACCACATCCGCTACCACATCCTGAACTATGTTTCCTTAATAATAGCAACAAGACAAACATAAAAAAATTTGCATCTTAAAAAATGTGCTGGTTTGCTTATAAAAAGTTGTTTTGTGTATGATAAAGAAAAGCAAAGTGATATACTGATCAGCATGCAAACATTTGATAGCAAATTGTGCCTAATAAATGCTAAAATAAATCTTTCATCTGTGAATTGGTAGTTTATTTAAGTGTCACTTCTAATAAAATATTGCATTATGTAATTTGATGTCTTTGCCACTTAAATCAGATCACGCTACAAATGTTCCCCTAGCTGTGTAAATATAGCAACGTTTTTTTGGAATACCCAACCATGTGCAGGAAACATTTTTAAAAACCTGGATTTTGCCTGAGCAAAGCTTAACCTTTTTCACTTTAACATTCTTTCCTCCCCTTTACTTTTAAAGTGACTTTGTTAAAGATATATCTTGTGGACATGCATCTTTGTCGTAAATTTTTGGTCCAGAGTGTTTAGCCTTCTGTATGTCCTAATTCACATAAAAATACCATGTAACCCATGGGTAGCACTTTTGGCTTATTCAAACACCAGATGTGACATTCGTCCCCTTAGTGTCTAAAAAACTATAGCCTCAGCCTGGAAAAAGCAATCTATTCTCTCACGAGGTCAAAACCTGCCTCCTTGGCTTTATGCTTAACAAGAAACTTTGCAGAATTTTAGCAGATGCTCTTGAAAATTTCCTTAAAGCGGAGTTCCACGCTTTTAATACTAAATAGATGTAACCTTTTGTTTTCTTACTTTCAAACCACCTAGTAATTACAGGTATTTTTTACTCACAATTTTGTTACTCTCATTGCTGGACTTTTCCATTTTTAGGTGAGGGCAGCTGAAGCCCATCTGTAGTCTCCTGGCATCTCTTCCTGAAAGAAGTGCATGGTGGGTAACCATCATGCACTCCTTGATCTCGGTCCGCCTTAAATCGTGTCAGTTCCTGTCTGGAAATAACACAATTTCACAGTACAGGGAAGCCCACTGACTCCTGGGAAATGATGAGTCACATCTCCCAGGAGGCCAGGGAAAGCAGGAAGTGAGGAGAATAGCCTGGGGCAGATTACAGAGACCACCTAGCAACAAGCGACTTAGGGTGAGTATAATTTTTTTTTCCTTCAAAAGACAAAGGTAAGTCTATATAGGCAAAGGACTTGAATGATGTAAAAAAAAATTTCTTGGTGGAACTCCGCTTTAAGGTTTGGTCCCCATGGGTCACCTATGAACTACCCTCACCCTCGGCCTAACTTACCTCACAGTAACCATACTTTCTGTTAGCTAACCTCTTGGCTTGCAATGTGGGCCACAGCCTTTGCTTTCCTCCCCTATCCTCTCCTCTATTTTCTTTTTTCTCTCCTTGGTTTGAGGGGGCTGTTTATACCTCTTTCCGATATTTGATATGCTTGCAGCATATCCATCACATCTCAATGTTCCTGTGTCATGGGACTACACCTCTTGCAATTGCCATCCATGCTCCAATATGATCTCTTTGTTGTTAGGATATATTTTTTACCTCACCTTTTTTACCTTCTGTTTGAAAAATGACAATGAACATTTTTTAAATTGAAAATGACTGTTAATTTTTTTTTTCATTTGAACAGCTGTCTATTGTACTAATTTGCACACAGACACAAAAGTGGAAAGGATGAATATTTTTTCACTTTGCTTTGCTAGTCTTCGCAAAAATGGTAAGTGAGATATAGGAGATAAGTATAACTTGTTAATTACACTAACCTCTGTGCTGCCGTTTCTGAAATATAGCTCCTGGTAGTACCAATATCCGACTGTTTCCTGTCCATGCATATTGCTTAAATGGGCATATTCACGACAATAGTGGCCCAATAGACTTCTATTGCAGTTACCAATTCCTTTCAAATAATGGAAGAGGCTGCCAGCCAATAGTACTACTGTACCATTACCAGGATTTTTAGAGAGCTGTACCTCGGAAAGCACAATTACCACATCACACTGACCTTTCCTGATCATACTTTCTGTAGTTGTCCTTTAAAGAGGAAGTAAACTTCCTTTACTTACTTTTACCTATAGGTAAGCCTATAACAATGAGTACTCACTACACAGACACACTCCACTGACACACTACAATATACTGCAGTAAAACTGTGCTGACGCACTTCAATGTACTGCCGTAAAAGTGCACTAATGCACTTCAATATACTGCTGTAAAAGTGCAGTAACACAGTTTAATATACTGCAGTAAATGTGCACTAGCACAGTTCAATATGCCGCAGTAAACGTGCACCAACACAGTTCAATATACTGTAGTAAAAGTGCACTAATGCAGTTCAATATACTGCAGTAAACGCGCACTAACGTAGTTCAATATACTGTAGTAAACGCGCACTGTCTATATACTGCAATAAACGGTAAAGCCTATAATAAGGCTTGCCTATATGTAGTGTAAATATCTCCTAAACGCAGTGCTGTGTCTTGGCCTAGGCCGACAAGGCCGAGGCCTTGGGCGGCACTTTGGGGGGGCGCCCCCACATGGAAAAATCCCTCCTGCAGTCCTCCTCCCCAGTCAGCCCATTCACTGCTGGCTGCAGCGTTCGGAGAGCGTCTCTCTCATAGAGGTGACAGCTCCCCCCTCCCCCTCCTCTCCACACAGACGGCAGAGAGAGAGAGATGCTCAGTGTCTCCTCCCCTGTTGTGATCCCAGCTGCACATGGAGCGATATCAATGCCGGCTGGATTGTAGTCTGCAGCGGACCCAGCTACTGTACATTCGGTCTATGTGACCTGGAGGGGGGAGAGTAAAATACGGATCCTCACTGAGTGTCTCCTTGCTTCAATGGACCCTGCTATTTACCTAAATGATTACAGTTTATATCTGCAGGGTGGTTCTTCTGGTATAAATGCCACTTAACACCTTAGTGTCTGCTTGTATATACAGTATAGGATAACCTGCCTTCTGACACATGAAGAAAAGTGTCATTTCTCATTATAGGTCACTCTGTTTTTTATCGCCCACCCTGCTAACTACATTTGAGGCTGGGTTCACACTGGAACCTACAGGGGTCCGGTGTATCCTGGTTCCCTGTTTCAGGTCCAATTTCAGCCCAAATTTTGGGCTGAATTTGGACCTGAAAATGGTCCAAAAGACACACAGCGTTTTTGTGCAAAACGCACCGGACCTGCTGAGGAGATATGTGAACTGGCTCCATAGAGAGCTCCATAGAGAGGTCAATATCTCCTGCTATTGCGAATTGGATGCAGAGGACCCAGCCTTTGGCTGAGTTCACACCTATGCGAATTGGAGGTGTGTTCCTCGCATCCAATTCACAATAGCAGGAGATATTGACCTCTCTATGGAGCCGGTTCACATATTTCCTCAGCAGGTCCGGTGCGTTTTGCACAAAAAAGCTGTGCATCTTTTGGACCATTTTCAGGTCCAAATTCAGCCCAAAATTTGGGCTGAAATTGGACCTGAAACAGGGAACCAGGACACATCGGACCCCTGCTGGGAGTGTGAACCCAGCCTGAGGCTCACAGATATTTCTTATTTTTTTGTCCCTTTACCCACTCATGTCTATTCAGAGTGAACTGTGTGTATGTTAACCACTTCCTTACTGGGCACTTAAACCCCCCTCCTGCCCAGACCAATTTTCAGGTTTCAGCGCTGTCGCATTTTGAATGACAATTGCGCGGTCGTGCGACGTTGTACCCAAATAAAATTGATGTCCTTTTTTTCCCACAAATAGAGCTTTCTTTTGGTAGTATTTGATCACCTCTGCGGTTTTTATTTTTTGCACTATAAACAAAACCAAGAGCGACAATTTTGAAAAAAGAACAATATTTTTTACTTTTTGCTATAATAAATATCCAAAAATAAAAAAAAAATTATTCATCAGTTTTGGCTGATTTATATTCTTCTACATATTTTTGGTAAAAAAAAATCGCAATCGGCGTTTATTGATTGGTTTGCGCAAAAGTTATCGCGTTTACAACTATGGGAATTGATTTATGGCGTTTTTATTATTATTTTTTTTTTTACTGGTAATGGCGGTGATCTGCGATTTTTATTGGGACTTTGATATTGGGGGGGACATGTCGGACATTTTTGACACATTTTTGGGACCAATGACATTTATACAGCGATCAGAAATTTAAATGTCCACTGATTACTGTATAAATGTCATTGGCAGTGAAGGGGTTAACCTGCAGGGGGCAGTGAAGGGGTTAACAATGTTCCCTGGGTGTGTTCTAACTGTGGGGCGGCGGGGTTGGCAGGGACATAACAGATCTAACTGATCCCAGTGACAGGGATCAGTAGATCTGCTTGTCCCCCTCTCACAGAATGGGGAACCGCCGTGTTTACATTGGCGGTTCCCCGTTCTACAGCTTTGCAGGCGATCGCGGGTCAGGAGCGGACATCGAGTCTGCCCGACCCGTGGGCACGCCAACGGAGTGCGCGCAGGGGGCGTGTGAAAGGGCGGACGTCCATGGACGTCCACCCGGATATTCAGATCCGCGCTGTAGACGTCTTTCGTCTATAGCGCGGATCTCTAGTGGTTAAGGTGTGCAGGACGGGGGCGCATGCGCGGCGCGATGCAGGGCGGCGGCTCCTTCTAGAGACTCCGCGGCTGTACTCCGGGGAAACGGAGATTCCAGGGTTATAAACCCCAAAATATAACACAGCAAGTACCCACACCCCTGGCTGAACATCAGGTGCATGCCTGGAAACAACAAAGGAACGAAAAAACGCCGCTCTCAAAGCAATCTAACAACTTACCTGCTCCGGTCCCAGGAGAAAAGCAAAAGGATGTCACAAAATGGCGCTGGCTCCATGCTGCCTCAGAGAGGCTCCTCTTCTGCAAAGGACCGCTCTATCAACATACAGAGCTGTGAGTATGTTTCCACACCTTCATCACATGCAGGCATTACAAAAGCAGACCTAGATGATAGCCTGGCAGCAATTTATGAGAAACTAGCAGACAAGATTCATAAAGAAGTCAGCAGTTCCACAAATGCTTTGTCACAAGAGATTTCTGCTCTGGGAAACCGCACGGACATCCTTGAAACTAAGCATGACGAGCTGACACTTGCACATAATGATCTTAGAAAAGAATACGAATCCCTGGCAGAAAATTTTGCGTATGTGCAAACGCAACTCGAGGACCTCGATAATAGAAATAGGAGGAACAATTTGCGCATCCGCGGGGTCCCAGAGTCAGTTACAGAGATACCAGCCGCCATGCTGAAATTGTTTCACTCCCTTGTACCAGGCAAGTCAGATGACGCATTTTTATGTGATAGAATGCACAGAGCCTTGAGACCCAAACCACCGGCAGACAAACCTCCTAGAGACATAATACTATGCATGAAAGATTTTCTCATTAAAGAGGAAGTTCTAAGAGCATCTAGAAACACTCCAAATATCACTCTAGATGGTACTAAGATCCAAATCTACCCAGACATTTCTCCAGCCACACTTGAGAGAAGGCGGAACATGCGTGAGGTCACAAGCATCCTTCAAAGTGCAAGAATCCGTTACAGATGGGGTTTCCCCTTCAAGCTTTCAGTCCCCCATAACGGCACTGTTTACACTGTCTTTAACCTCACAGAAGGCAAAGAACTCCTCATCAAACTGGGCCTCTTGGATCCAGAACCAGCTTTACGGCTCCCTTCTACTCCCAGACCCTCTCCCATCTGGTCCACCCCTGCCTCAAGAAGAGACCAAAGATCTGCGCGTCAAACCCCAAGAAATCTTCCAATGTGACTCGGAGTTCTGCTTCAACCCTCAACCATTTTTTCATCATAACGTTTACATGGTTCACGGTTCCTTTCTAAAACTCTTCACACTTATTTCTTTGGTTTTTACTTTTATTCCCGGTCATCTCATTTCTGCCCAGCAGATGCCGCTGTCTACTGCCTCTTCTCCATCATATCATTTCAGCTATTGTATTTTGGATCCGGACATTTCTCATTTGCCCAGCAGATGTCGCAGCCACACTAGTTTTTCACAGTCTGGCCACCGTTACTCAGGAGATCACACACAAAGATCCCATCACAGCAACATATAAAGTTGATGATTCATTCTCACTGACAGCGGTGAACTTCACAACTCTTTATAACAAAATGGCCGGGAACATTCTATTTTTTTTCTCTCTTTTCTTTTTTATGTTGCATGCAATAACTTTTATATCCATTCAACAGGCCTTAAGCTATTTTGCTTACAGCTTTAAGTGTGATAGTAACTCGATAATATATACCAAGTTTCAGTATTATAGTCACTAAGCTGGTTTGTTTTAGGCATGTAGTTAATAACCTAGCTACTTTTTTTTGATAGATTGTTCTCTACCTCAGCCTATATAAGCTATTGACTGCAGGCATATACTACTCTGCAATCATTATATTTTATATTCAATGTCCGTTTCCCCGGACGCCGGTGCTAGATTGTCCCCCACCTGTCAGCATTGATGAGAGCTGGCACTTTCCACCAGCTTTATCTACCCAAATTGCTCGTCGTGCGGACAGGCTGTGGACGATTTTGTCCACCTAAAAAAAGTTTCTGGTCGTTTGATAGTTTTTCTCTCGACCCCTGTGTTATTGTGTTTTATTTTTTTCTGATGTTTTTTCTTCTATACACACTATCACTCTACTTACAAGGTATTATTCTTGGAAGGAATATAAGGTTCACTAATATGACTATTTTTTCTATATTTACTGTATGTGAATCCAGTAAGTACTCTCCCCATATAACAATATCTTCAAAGGATGTGGTGGTCGAGCGTGCGATCCTCTGTCAAACAACTATCAACTATGTCTGCAGGAGATATGGTACCTCCCCTCTCAGAAAGCTCCTACAGGTAAATTTTAGCACCCATAAGCTCTCTCCCCTATTGTTAAAATGGATCTGAAGATCATTACACATAATGTACAAGGCTTTAATTCTCCCCACAAGAGG
>BLSH010142204.1:541866-576288 GCA_018402905.1 Glandirana rugosa | reverse complement strand
CCATGAACTCCTGTCCCAACTCTTGGTGACGAGATACCCTACAACGTCAGCCACCTCGGTTCCCCATTCGGTCAGATATATGCCCTCACCCTCTCTCTGAACGTTGTATGTAAGTGTCTCCCGGTTGATTTATTAAATATAGCGGAATGAGTACACTCAAGACACCTGTGTTTCTACGTCCTTTTATCAAAATTTAACGACTGGGTGACCATATCTCAAGGACGGTTTAATCGGTCCTAGATAGGTCGTTAGAGAAAAAAAACAAATGGTTAAAAAATAACCTTCCTTTATTTCATCCTATGTACTTTCAATGTAAAGTTATAATCCATAATATATTGTATATAATGGTCCTACTGGGATTTGTTATGACTCCCCCATCATGCCATCCATATCTTCTACACTGGTATTATCACATAAAGCTTTGTTTCAGTTAACACTGTCATTATTATCCATTAAATTTATGTCTTCAAATGCTATGTCATGAACCTTATGATATTATCCTATTGTCATGCTAAACATATATGTTATATAATACCTAATATTGAAATGTAACTTTCATGTATCCTACTTTATTTCCTTCCAATAAAAAATTGGTAAACAAAAAAAAGAGATTGCTGGATAGATCCTGGCTAATTTGGCAGGAACTCTATACCAGTGGGTCAGCAATTTAAAACTATTTTCCTGCATCTTTGTGTCCACAGAACTCACATGAGTAAGGCGATATAAATTATTTAGTTGGCCCTCTGTGAATGTATGTTGCAAGTCTCTCTCCCACTCCCGTATATAGACTGGCTTACCCCTTGGCTCCACCGACTGCAACATCCCATAGAGCAGTGGTTCTCAACCCTGTCCTCAAGTACCCCCAACAGGCCATGTTTGCAGGTTTTCCTTTATCATGCACAGGTGCTTTAAATCAGAGTCAATGGCTTGTTATTTTGGACAGCTATTTTTAAACTGGAGCCTTTAGAAATCAATTCCCCCCGAACCACTTCCTTGTGCCCTTCTTATACTGATGCTATCCCCATCTCCCCCGGTAAGTTTTCGGCAAAATATAGGGAAATGGTGTTGAAATCCGTTTCAGCTCTACAGCATCATCTAACAGGTTCTCATTTAAACACCAAGTCCACTGTCTTGCATCAGGAGACAGTGGGCGAGGGAGACCGGGGCATGAATGAAAATGGTGAGAGATCCAGTTGACGCAATGGAGAGGGACTCTAGGAAATATTGATCCACTAGCAGGAGATCAATTCATGTATACAGTATTTCACAAAAGTGAGTACATCCCTCACATTTTTGTAAATATTGTATTATGTCTTTTCATGTGACAACACTGAAGAAATTACACTTTGCTACAATATAAAGTAGTGAATGTACAGCTTGTATAACAGGGTAAATTTGCTGTCCCCCTCAAAATAACTCAATGCACAGCCATTAATGTAAAAATTGCTGGCAACAAAAATGATTACACCCCTTAGTGAAAATGTCCAAATTGGGCCCAATTAGCCATTTTCCCTCCCTGGTGTCATGTGACTCATTAGTGTTATAAGGTCTCTGGTGTGAATGGGGAGCAGGTGTGTTAAATTTGGTGCTATCGCTCTCGCTCTCATACTGGTCACTGGAAGTTCAACATGGCACCTCATGGCAAAGAACTCTCTGAGGATCTGAAAAAAAGAATTGTTGCTCTAAATAAAGATGGCCTAGGCTATAAGAAGATTGCCAAGACCCTGAAACTGGGCTGCAGCACAGTGGCCAAGACCATACAGGGGTTTAAGAGGATAGCTTCCACTCAGAACAGGCCTCACCATAGTCGACCAAAGAAGTTGAGTGTACATGCTCAGCGTCATATCCAGAGGTTGTCTTTAGGAAATAGACGTATGAGTGCTGCCAGCCTTGCTGCAGAGGTTGGAGGGGTGGGGGGTTAGCCTGTCAGTGCTCAGACCATACACTACACACTGCATCAAATTGGTCTGCATGGCTGTCGTCCCAGAAGGAAGCCTCTTCTAAAGATGATGCACAAGAAAGCCTGCAACCAATTTGCTGAAGACAAGTAGACTAAGGGCATGGATGACTGGAACCATGTCCTGTGGTCTGATGAGACCAAGATAAACTTATTTGGTTCAGATGGTGTCAAGCGTGGGTGGCGGCAACCAGGTGAGGAGTACAAAGACAAGTGTGTCTTGCCTACAGTCAAGCATGGTGGTGGGAGTGTCATGGTCTACTAGTAGAGAGATGCAGCACTTGCAGGTTTCTCAGCTGGAGCTGTGGAGCCAGGCACAGGAGCACCGTCTACCCCACACACACACACCACCATTAGACTGAATGCAATCTATCCAATGTGGACCTCACAACTAAATCCTGAAAATCAAAAGTGTTGTCAACACAGTTAATAGTTTCAGAAAAAATGTCTCCTGAGACCACAGGATTTATTATTGGTAGCAAAATGTTTCTTAACCACTTGCCGACCGCCGATCGGCATCTGACGGCGGCAAAGTGGCTCTGTAAGGCAAAACGCCGTCATACGACGGCGGCCGCCAGATCGCGCACAGTGGCGCCCGCGCGCTCACTGTGTCCGGGGAGGGCCAGGGAGCGGGTGCGGCGGCTTCAATTGCCGCCGGCCACCCGCGATGCCCCCCCCCCGGAGTGAAGGAGCGGAGGTCCGTGTAAGTAAACACGGACCTCCGCTCTGTGTGAGGGGGAAGGGCTGTGATCACAGCCTTCCTGTACGTGAAGGCTGTGACCACTTCCCTTCCCCAGCTAGGCAAGCCCCCATACAGTTAGAACACGCCCAGGGAACATAGTTAACCCTTAGAGCGCCCCCTGCAGGTTAACCCCTTCACTGCCAATGACATTTACACAGTAATCAGTGCATTTTTATAGCACTGATCGCTGTATAAATGCCAATGGTCCCAAAAAAGTGTCAAAATGTTCCGACATGTCCGCTGAAATATCGCAGTACCGCTAAAAAGCGCAGATCGCCGCCATTACTAGTAAAAAATAAAAAAAAATAAAAACCCCAAAAATGAATTCTCATCATCCGTAAACGCGACCACTTTTGCGCAAACCAATCAAATGCCGATTGCGATTTTTTTATCGCAAATATGAGGAAGAATATAAATCGGCCAAAAACGGTGAAAAAAATGTTTGTTTTTTTTTGGATTTGTATTTTAGCAAAAAGTAAGAAATGTGTTTTTTTTTTTGCAAAATTGTCGCTCTTCTTTTGTTTATAGCGGCGATCAGAAATGACGCAGAGGGGATCAAATACCACCAAAAGAAAGCTCTGTTTGTGGGGAAAAAAAGGACGCAAATTTCGTTTGGGTACAACGTCGCACGACCGCGCAATTGTCAGTTAAAGCGACGCAGCGCCGAATCGCAAAAAGGGCTCCGGTCCTAAAGCTGGAAATCCTTCCGGTCCTTAAGTGGTTAAGTAACAAGTTGCGTACAAACCTGTTGCCATCCAGCAGTGTATTAAATACATCAAAATGGCTAAACGGTGAAAAAAGACCTTTTGACAAAAGTGACATCTCTGAGGCAGTCTGCGTAGCATTACAAATGTTAACAACATTGCATATACCTGTGTGATGACTCTTCACCTGTATTAATCCTTCTTGTTGCGTGCTTGGAGTGGATAATTGTGTCTTCTTGGCTGAACATCTCCCTCTCCTAGTTTTTTCTTTTTTCTTTTTGTTGTTTTTGACATCCGGAGTCGCAGACGGTTTTTGAAATACTTTTGCCCATCTGATCTTTATCAAAGACTGACGAGACTGAGCTTCTTGACGATCATCCATCTGTGGTGTCAGATAACTCTGATTGCAAGTGTGTTTTATCAGGTGAACTAAATTAACATGTTTACAACTCCTTCATTTTTAGATCTCCTCTTATTCCTGTTCCAGTATGGAATGTAAGGTACCAGATCTGTTTTGAACATAAACTGTTCTCTGTGCATAATCTTGTACATCCCGCAGATATCTTTGTCTTTTTGTGCCAGTGATTTCTTGTTCAAGCTTATTTAAAGAGATGGTAAGATCATTGTTTAGAGTGGTGTATATAGATCCAAAGAGTGAAATGGTTTCAGAGAATCCTTTATAGACTCGATTTCTACATTCATGGTTTATAATATGTTCTCCTCCTTAATGATGAGTTCCATCAATTCAAGAGAGCATTTTGTGAGTATGCTATTCCACTCTTTTGTAAACTCCTCAGAATATAGGGTGTAAGGGATTTTTTTTTTTTTTTATTCTCAGTCCTCTAGGAATCATAGCTTCCCCCACATACTGTTTGGGACCGGTAATGTCCCACCAAATCCTGACCTCCTTAGTCTTGATAGTTCGTAGGTTATTAAACATGGTGGTACATAAAGAGTCTTCGGACGGAGGCACTTGTGAGATCTTCATTTGCCAATCCATCCTGACCCTGTATGACCGTCCCAATATATATGATCACAGTTAGAAAAAAATGTACTCTTTCACGTACCTCAGTAAAAAGTCATAAATGGATAGGTAGACTCAATTATTGTAGAAAATCCCAACATAAAGAGGGGTATCCCCAAAGCACCTGCCATTGCGGAAATACACGGTATACAAACAGAAAGTGCAGCGCTCTCAACAAGGGAACCTCCTGGATCATAGGGTAGAGTCCACAATAGGGTGCTCTGGCTACGATGTCCTCCAGAAAACACTCAAGCAGCAAATTCAGTAGAAAGGGCCGGCAACTCCATATCCATATGAACACGTTTGTTGGTACATGTTAAGATTACAAGGGGCTGATGCGTTTCGGCAAACCGCCTTGGTCACAGCACAAAGATTAACCTGTTAACAACCGCCCTATAGTCAAATGATGGCTACAGGGTGGTTGCTTAACCCCAGGAGGGTGTACTATGACGTCCTCCAATGAATGCGCTCACCCATCCATGCTCAGCCACCCATCCTCACCCATCCATCCATGCTCACCCATCCAGCCATCCTCACCCAGCCATGCTCACCCATCTAGCCATCCTCACCCAGCCATGCTCAGCCATCCATGCTCACCCAGCCATCCATTCATGCTCACGCAGCCATCTATCCATGCCCACCCAGCCGTGCTCACCCACCCAGCCGTGCTCACCCATCCATCCGTGCTCACCCATCCATTCGTGCTCAGTCATGCCCATCCGTGCTCAGTCATGCCCATCCGTGCTCAGTCATGCCCATCCGTCATGCCCATCCTTGCTCATCCATCCCCATCCGTGCTCATCCATCCCCATCCATGGCTCATTTGTGCCTCATTCATGCTCATTCATGCCATATCAGTTCTCATCCGTGACACATCCATGCCACTACAGTGCCCATCCATGCCACTACAGTGCCCATCCATGCCACTACAGTGCCCATCCATGCCACTACAGTGCCCATCCGTGCCACTACAGTGCCCATCCTTGCCACTACAATGCCCATCTGTGCCACTACAGTGCCCATCCGTGCCACTACACTGTCCATCCATGCCACTACAGTGCCTATCCATGTCACCACAGTGCCTCACAATAATGTAAAAGGTAGTCAAATTAGATTTGAAATGTATGCCCCTAGAACACCTGACAGTGCTCCCTGCACGTTGGGCCTCTATATGTGGCCAGGCTGTGTAAAAGTTTCACCCACGGGGTATCGTTGTACTCGGGAGGAGTAGCAGAATATATTTTGGGTGTAATTTTTGCTATGTACATGCTGTGTGTTAGAAATATTGTATAAATGGACAACTTTGTGTAAAAAAAAAAAAAAATGCGTTTTCATTTTCTTTCCACATTTTCCAAAAACTTGTGGAAAAAATGACATGTTCAAAAGACTCATTATGCCTCCTAGAATATGAGGTGGTGTTTATTTTCCAAAATGGGGTCTTTTTTTGTGCGTTTCCTTTGTCCTGGTTCTCCAGGACCTTCAAACGTGCAAGAGGTAGTCAAGAAATTATATGTGTAATTTATGCTCCTAGAAAGCCTGGTGGTGCTCCCTGCATGTTGGGCCTCTGTATGTGGCCAGGCTGTGTAAAAGTCTTACACATGTGGTATCGCCATACTCAGGAGGAGTAGTAGAATGTGTTTTGGGGTGTAATTTGTGGTATGCATATGCTGGGTGTGAGAAATAACCTGTTTATATGACAATTTAGTGAAAAAAAATCTTCATTTTGCAAAGAATTGTGGGAAAAAATTACAACTTCAGAAAATTCCTTGGAATGTCTACTTTCCAAAAATGGGCCATTTGGGGGGTATTTGTACTTTCCTGGCTTGTTAGGGTCTCAAGAAATGACATAGGCCATCAGTACATAAGGTGTGATCAATTTTCAATGATTGGCACCATAGCTTGTAGACTCTAGAACTTTCACAAAGACCAAATAATATACACTAATTTTGTTTTTTTTTTACCAAAGATATGTAGCAGTATAAATTTTGGCCAGAATTTATGAAGAAAAATTACTAATTTGCAAGATTTTATAACCGAAACAAAGAAAAATGCATTTTTTACAAAATTTTCTGTTTTTTATTAAATATAGCGCAAAAAATAAAAAAACCCGGCGGTGATTAAATACCACCAAAAGAAAGCTCTATTTGTGTGAAATAAAGGACAAAATTTTCATATGGGTACAGTGTTGCATAATTGTCATTCAAAATGTGAGAGCACTTAAAGCTGAAAATTGGTCTGGTTGTTAAGGGGGTTTAAGTGCCCAGTGGTCAAGTGGTTAAAAGGAGAAACATGCTATATACTGTATACATTATTATGAAACATTTGACCGGTAGCGGTCCCAAAACCAAATTGGGACATGCGTGTTTTCTTAGATCTCAAACCGCTGGACATCCTAATGTTTCAGATAGGCTTGGTCCGTTCAGTGATGACACCTCTGCAAGAGGTAGATTTCGACGTTTATAGTCATCGATAACTCATTTCTTCATGTGTCGTTTTTTTCCAGGCTCATCAAAGGTTTCTGTAATTGAAGTAGCAAATCATCTTTTTTTCTTTCGATCATTGACGGACGCAGCCTCTATGCTTGACGTGTGGGGTTATCTACCTTTCACTAGGAGTGGACTAGGCAGAACAAAGTTCAACTACCAGCAGACACAGCCCCTCCCAGGGGGCAGTCCCCTCCTGGTATAACCCATCCATCCTGCTCAGCACAGCCAGTTTTTTCTGCCTAGTGCAAGGAGTAGGACCTGGCTCCCTGCTGGGATTTGCAGTTCCCCATTAGTTTTTTCTTTTGCTCAAGACTTCTGATGAAGAATGCAATCAAGCAGCCGGCTGGGTGATAGGCTGGATATCCTAGGTCCAGGGAGTCTCCCCAGCACGGCCAACGGACGTGAGCCATCCCTTAGCTGCATGCGGGGTAGGCAGCGACGGGCCCCATTCTGTTCGGGGCGGCCCGCGGGTTAAACGTACCGCCAGCGCACCTAGGACCAGGTCCGTGGGCTCGTGTCACAGGTGTCGCTCGGCCGACAGCTCCCCCCAAACTGGCCGGGTGGCAGGTCTGTCTCGGGTGGCTACCGGCTGCGCCCGTCTGGATGGGGGTGAGTAACTGCTCCCCCCTCCCCCCTGGGCGGGCAGGCGGGTGGTGCCCCCCCTTTGGGTTGCAGGTGGGCCTCGCTACTCCTACCCCATGTCTTGGGTCCTCGTAGTCCCCCCCCCCCTTTTTCCCCGTGGCCGGCTGTGGCTTCGGCCTCTAGTGCACACGGCGGCCATGTTTGCTTGGTCCGCAGTGTGGGGAAAGCGTGTGGCTGAGTGTGGGCGGTCCGGTGTTGGCGCTGTTTCTTCTCCCAGCTACACGTGGCGGAGCACAGCAGCAGCAGCTATGGAGGCAGCAATAGCAGACAGCGGCTAGCAGCGGCAGCACCTCCTCCTGGGTGCCTCTTGGTCCCTGTGGGCCGGCAGTCGGTGGGGTGGTGTGGGGCGCCTACTCCTTCTCCCCAGAAGGGTTTTTTTGTGGGGCCTTATAGGTGTCGGGGGTGCGGCAATGGCGGCTGAAGCGGGTGCTTCCACTTCAGAGCTCTCCGATGGGGCTCCGGGCACGCTGGGACCAGTGGTGCCTCTGGATAAACTAAATGCAATCCTGAAAGAATTTTTCTCCCGGGTTGAGCCGATCCGTGACCGAAAAAAGGCGAAAAAGCGGCCTTCCCCTTCTTCCGGGGAGGACTCGGGGCCTGAACCGGACTTCGCGGCGACTGGGACCTTGCTGGATCTGTCAAAAGGCGAGCTTGAAGACCCCTCTGATGAGGAGGAGTCTTCGGGGGCCACAGTGGCCTCCGTCGTCCGTGAGTCGCTGAAGCTGGGGCTGCGCAGGAGGCGGTGTACGCTTTTGGTTCGCATAAGCCGGCCAGGGCTCCTAAGGTGTTCCCTTATTTGCCGTACTTCGATCAGTTTGTGTATAAGGAGTGGCAATGCCCGCAGAGTTTGTTCGCCATGCCCAAGCGTTTTTCTGTGTGTTACCCGTTTGTGGAGACTCTGCTGCAGCAGTGGAAGTTCCCTACGGTGGACCCGCCCGCCGGTGGCACACCTGAACAAGGTGACCACTATCACGATGGAGGGCGCTCCATCATTTAAGGATCCAGCCGACAGGCGGACCGAGGCGGTGTCCAAAGCGATGTTCCTGGTGGCGGGGGTGACCATGCGGCCGGCTCTGGTGTCGGCACTTGTGGCACAGTCACTCACTGAATGAGCTACCATTTTGCACCGGGACTTGGGGGCCCTCCAGGTTCCTGCTGAATCTGTGCAGCTGGTGGACCAGCTGGTGCAGGGCCTTAGGAACCTTTGTGATGCGGTGCTGGCCCCCATGCTGTCTAAGCTGTCCATTTTTGCGGTCATTATTAGACGACTGCTTTGGCTCAGGTGCTGGTCGGGTGACCAGGCGTCAAAGAAGGGCCTTACGGACCTACCCTTCCAGGGTGGTCGGCTGTTCGGGGTTGGGGTTGGATGAGATCATCAAGGATTTCACAGGGGGAAAGAGTACCTTCCTCCCGGAGCCCAGGCGGGGTAAGGAGCCCCGTCGTAGGCAGTGCCCCTCGTTCTCCACCCAGAAGCATTTTTTTTGTGCGCCCCGGGCAGCGTACAAGGGTTCTCAGCACGGCAAGACCGCGTGGGGTCAGAAGTGCCCCTGGCAGCGAAAACCCGAGAAGCCATAAGAGTAGTCGTCCTCCACATGATGGGTTGCCCCCGCCCGTTTCTCGGGTGAGGGGGGGCGGCTCCTGGGGTTCGCGGACCGGTGGACCTCCCACATCTCGGACCTCTGGGTGCGCGAGGTTGTCTCCTCCGGGTACAAGATAGAGTTTCGTACCCAGCCCCCGGACAGGTTCTTCGCCTCCAATTTGAGGCTCCCCCTGGGGCGTCGGCAGGCCATGTTGGGTGCTGTGCAAGACTTGCTCCCTCAGGGGGTGATTTTTCCGGTTCCATCCACGGAACGTTTCCACAGGTTTTACTCCAATCTCTTTGTGGTTCCAAAGAAGGACGGGGTCAGGCCTGTCCTGGACCTCAAGGCGCTCAATCTTTTTGTGAGGGCGCGGAAGTTCAGAATGGAGTCTGTCCGCTCTGTGGTGGCGGCACTTCGCCAGGGAGACTTCCTGGCTTCCTTGGACATCAAGGACGCATATCTGCACGTCCCCATTTGTGCTAGTCACCAGCGCTTCCTGCACTTTGCGGTGGGGGATCTCCACTACCAGTTTGTGACCCTCCCGTTCGGTCTGGCCTCCGCTCCTCGGGTCTTCACCAAGCTCCTGGCTCCTGTGCTGGCTCTGCTGGGGGCAGAGCGGGGCATAGCGGTGGTGGCATATCTCAACTACCTTCTCCTGAGAGCAGAGTCGGCCTCAGATCTGAGGGACAATGTGGCTATCACTCTCGGTTCCCTGCGAGAAGTCGGCACTGGCTCCGTCTTGCCGGCTGGAATACCTGGGCCTGATCTTGGACACAGCAGGTGAGGGTTTTTCTACCTCCGAAAAAATTGTCGCTACGGGCAGCGGTGCGGGCCCTGCTGTCCCAGTGGTGGTCCTTACGGTTTTGCATGCGGGTGTTGGGGCTCATGGTGTCCACCTTCGAGGCAGTTCTGTATGCCCAGAGTCACACCCGGTCTCTGCAGCGGGCGATTCTGCTGCGGTGGGACAAGTCTCCTTCGTCCCTGGATCAGGTTGGATCGCCGGACTCTTGTTTCCCTCACCTGGTGGCTGCGGGACCCGGCGTTGGAGCTGGGGAAGTCTTTCCTCCCCTTGCATTGGACGGCGGTCACGATGGACGCCAGCCTGACCGGCTGGGGAGGGGTCCTGGGGCTGCTGTCGACCCAGGGTCGCTGGTCTCCTGTAGAGTCCCGTCTCCTGATCAATGTGCTGGAACTTTGAGCGATCAGGTTTTGCCTCTCCCACTGGTCGGGGAGGCTGCACGGTTGGCCCGTTCGAGTCCAATCGGACAACGCCACGGCCGTGGCCTACGTGAACCATCATGGTGGAACGACAAGCTTGGCAGCGGCGTCAGAAGCGGCCCACATTTTGAGGTGTGCAGAACTCCACGTGCCGGCAATCTCCACCGTCTACATTCCGGGCATCGAAAACTGGCAGGCGGACTACCTAAGTCGTCAGAAGCTGGATCAGGGAGAGTGGTCCCTGCACCCGGAAGTGTTCCGCCAAATCTGTCAATGGTGGGGAACGCCAGACGTGGATCTCCTGGCATCCCCGCTCAATTGGAAGGTGCAGGCCTTCATGAGCAGGACAAGGGATCCGTTGGCAGATGCTGCGGACACCCTCGTGGCTCCGTGGTCTCGGTACTGGCTTCTCTATGCCTTTCCCCCTCTCAAGCTGCTTCCATGCCTGTTGCGTAGGATAGAGGCAGAGGGGATCCAAACCATTCTGGTTGCGCCGGATTGGCCTCGGCGTCCTTGGTATGCCAACGTGGTGCGAATGGTGGTGAATGTCCCCTGGCGGCTCCCTCTTCGCGAAGATCTGCTGTCACAGGGCCCCATCTTACACCCTGCTTTACCCTCGCTGGCTTTAACGGCCTGGCTATTGAATCCCAGATGTTGAGGGACTCTCGAAATCGGTGATCCCCCACCATGCTGAAGGCACGCAAGTCCACTTCACGCAAGATTTATCACCGCACCTGGAAGGCTTACATTGCCTGGTGTGAGGCGGGGGGGTGGAACCCCCATTCCTTTTCGGTGGCTTAGGTGCTGGCCTTCCTTCAGCAAGGCCTGGATCACAAGCTGGCATTGAGCACTCTCAAGGGACAGGTTTCTGCCCTGGCGATTCTTTTTCAGTGTCCTTTGGCGACGCATTCTTTGATTCTCACACTTGTTCAGGGGGTTCATCATGTCGCCCCCCCCAGGTTCGGTCGCCCATGGGACCTCAATTTGGTGCTCTCAGTCCTTCAGAAGCCGCCATACGAAAATATCAGGGAAATCTCGTTGCAGCTGCTTTCGCAGAAGGTGGCTTTCCTAGTGGCTGTCACATCCACGAGGCGGGTGTCTGAGCTGGCGGCTTTGTCCTGTAGGTCTCCATACTTGGTCCTACATAAGGATAAGGCGGTTTTGCGCCCGTCTCCTTCATTCTTGCCGAAGGTGGTTTCTTCTTTCCACATTAATGAGGACATTGTCCTCCCTTCCCTGTGCCCGCGCCCGTCTCATCCTAAGGAGGTTGCGTTGCACTCTCTGGATGTGGTTAGGGCTCTGCGGGTGTATCTGGCAGCCACGGCCCCCTTTCGGAGGTCAGATACACTCTTTTGTCACGGTGGATGGCCCGGGCAAGGGGCTGGCAGCCTCGTCGGCCACTATTTCCCTTTGGATAAGACAGACTGTGACCCGTGCGTATGCTGTTCGAGGGCCAGGAGCCCCCCTTTCTGGTCACGGCTCACTCTACCAGAGCGATTAGTTCTTCCTGGGCTCTCCGACATCAGGCGTCGGTATCTCAAGTGTGCAAGGCGGCTACTTGGACCTCTGTGCACACCTTTTCTAAGTTTTACAAAGTTGATGTTTCAGCATCCTCGGATGCTGCTTTTGGCCGCAAGGTTTTGCAGGCGGCGGTGTGAGGTGTGTCTGGCTCCTCACAGAGGGCTCTTCAGTTGGGTACATTTTGTCGTTGCGTTGCCCACCCCTCGTTTTGACACTGCTTTGGGACGTCCCCACACGTCAAGCATAAAGGCTGCGTCCGTCAATGAATGAAAGAGAAAATAGGATTTTTTTGACATGCCTTAAAATCCTTTTCTCTGCGTTCATTGACGGACGCAGCACCCACCCCTCTCTTTTATGAGTTTGTACTGCTTGTTACGAATTGGCTGTGCTGAGCAGGATAGAAGGTTTATACCAGGAGGGGACTGCCCCCTGGGAGGGGCTGTGTCTGCTGGTAGTTGAACTTTGTTCTGCCTAGTCCACTCCTAGTGAAAGGTAGATAACCCCACACATGAAGCATAGAGGCTGCGTCCGTCAATGAACTCAGAGAAAATTATTTTACGGTAAGTCAAAAAAATGCTATTTTTCCATTTTGACTCTGCCTTTCGGGCTGGCCACAGCTCCTGAGGGTTCACAAAGCTCCTAGCCCTGGTGCTGGACTTCCTGAAGATGCAGTGGGTGTCAATCTCACTATACCTCAATAATCTTTGTTCAGGAAGCAGTGAGTTTCAGATTTTCCTTTGATACATTTCTGCAGGAGGAAGTTGTATCTAGGTCGAAGCACGTTCCCTACATACAGTCCTACTCCAGGTCTTTTGTAGAGGATCATTCTCTCTGTCTGGAACATGAAGATCCAAGCATTGGATTGCCAGAGGGCTTTGTTCCCGGGGTATTGCAGAGCTCAAATTGGTTGTTGATGGTTCGGAATTTGGGGAAGGGAAAATTCTTCCTTTCAGGGGTTTGAAAGATAATAATTACTGATGCCAGTCTCGCCAGTTGGTTTGTAGGTGGCTACAGTTCAGTGGACTTGGTCTTCACAGGAGAGAATACTGCCCATCAATATCTGGAAACTTTTGGCCAGTACACCTTGCTCTGGATTAGAGGAACCAGTTGTAGGTTCAATCCGACAACGTCTCTCTTCAGTGGCATATATCAACCACCAGGGTGGCAACAGGAGTCGTGGCTCAGGAAGGTGAACCACATTCTGTCTGGGGCAGAACAGCAGGGGCCTTCTCTGTTGCCAGTACATATTCCAGGTCCATATTCAGCGACTAATGCCGGGACCACATGCACCCTGAGAGATTTTTGGCAATCTGTTCAAATTGCATGCGATTCTTTGCAGTGCGACTTGCGCCATTTTTTTTGTATTGACGCAAATCGCACTGCAAAGTATCGTACTCGGTATTGGCGAGTACTTAATTGAAAGTATCGGTACTTGTACTCTCAGATAAAAAAATGGTATCGGTGCAACCCTATTGTCTGTATTAGTATATGCTGTAACAGTTTACTTCACAGCCATAGACCAGGGCTGGCCCAAGACATTGTTTCTGCCTGGCTGCCCCCCCCAAAAAGAAATACGTCCACCAAAAGGCCACCACATCCTTTATTTTATATCATGATAATTAAAATTTATCAGAGTGCTACAATCTTATGGAAGGGACAGACTTGCTGCGTCTGCTGGGCCAGGTGGAGGAAAGCTGTACATCTGATCTGGTGCCAGCAGTGTGCACCAAACTGCTGGAAAATAAATCTTCTTGGGAGTCAATTTGCTGCCCCTCTCGAAGTGCTGCCTGAGTCCAAATGACCCAGCGGGACCCATGGTAGGGACGGCCCTGCCATAGACTGTCTATCTATTCGAGCTCCCCGAAGAGGCTTCCTAGGGCCTTTTATTCAGGTGGATCTGGTCATTGTATGTTACTTTGTTAGGGACCTTTTCTATCTCTGTATCCTGTTTGTTTCTCAAAAAGGAAAAATTATATATAACCATACAATCCTTCAGCCACAGTTGATCCAGAGGAAGGCAAAAACTCCAGTAAAGTATGATCCAATTTGCTTATATAAAAAATTCCTTCCTGATCCCCTGAGAGGCAATCTGATTCACCCTGGATCAACTTTACTTAAAAATGTTAGTACCCAGTTATATTATTTACATTAAGGAAAGAATCCAGGCCTTTTTTAAAGCAATCTACCGTTCTGGCCAAAGCCACCTCTGGAGGGAGTCTATTCCACATTTTCACAGCTCTAACTTTGAAGAAACCTTTCCGTATTTGGAGATGAAATATTTTTCCTCTAGACGTAAAGAGTGCCCCTTGTCTTTTGTGATGACCTTAAAGTAAATAACTCAACACCAAGTTCACTACACGGTCCACTTATGTATTTGTACATGTTGATCATATCCCCCTTAATCTCCTCTTCTCAAGAGAGAACAAATTCAGTTCCTCTAATCTTTCCTCATAGGTGAGCTCCTCAATGCCTCTTATTAGTTTGGTTGGCCTTCTCTGCACTTTAACCAGTTCCCCGATATCCTTTTTGAGAACTGTTACTCCCCCTAGTATGTACGATGCATGCATATTCTTAGCCCCCAAATGCATAACTTTACATTTATCAACATTAAACCTCATTTGCCACAGTCACCCAATTAGATGTCTGTGCATTGATGTCTGCTTGTAAGTTGGAGACATCCTGCAAGGACGTTATTCCACTGCATAGCTTGGTGTCATCTGCAAACACTGAAATGGTATTTTTAATCCCAGACCCTATATCATTTATAAATATATTGAAAAGTAAGGGCCCCAACACTGAACCTTGGGGTACACCACTGATAACCTTAGACCATTCAGAGTAAGAATGATTAACCACTTCTCTCTTCGGTCTTTTAGCCAGTTTTCTATCCATTTACAAACTGATCTTTCCAAGCCTGTAGACTTTACCTTACACATTAGCCGTGTGTGGTGAACTGTGTCAAACGCTTTTGCAAAATTCAAGTATATCATGTCCACAGCAACCCCTCTGTCCAAGGTTTTACTTGCCTCCTCATATAAAAAATCAGGTTTGTTTGACAACTTCTGTCTTTAATGAATCCATGCTGTCTGTTGCTTAAAACCTTTTTTCCAACAAAAACTCATCTATGTGGTCTTTTATTAAACTGTCCAGTATCTTCCAGCTATAGAAGTTAAACTAACAGGTTTTTAGGAGGTTAACCGGAGTTCATTTAAGAATACAGCACCCTCCTCTCTGTTTTCTCTGCAACCAGTTCTCTATGTACTGGTTTGTAACTTAGGCTGACCATACACTTGAATTTTAACTGGTTCCTGAAAAATCAGTCAAATATCACAATTTGGATAGTTCTTTGGGTCCCTTCAATCACAAAGGAGAGTGGTAAAAAACTACTGGCCAAAGAGCAGCTGCATCCAATACAGATGCAGCTGCTGTTCGGGTATTCTGACTGTGGTGGCTATTAGAATGTAATAGCCTGACAGGTTGGATTTATCTATCCAAGCTGTTAGCATGGATGAAGGAATCTTAGATTGTTTTGCTGGAAGGCTGTATGAAGAAATTCTAATCATGTTTGGATAGCCTAAAGCAGAAGTGTCAAACTTTATTTCATCACAGTCCACATCAGCATTATGGTTGCCCTCCAAGGCCTGGATGCATCTGTAAGACTACATACATTTATCTAAGGCTTTTTTATTCTCTCCAAGCTGATTCAAACAATGGGTGTGGCCCAATTGCACAGTGGGAGAATCTTAAACGGGCAATAAATACCAGGAGTGTGTTATGTATGGAGGTCAGGGTTGCGCTACGTACAGAGTGCAAAGTTCAGGGGTGCGCTACATGCAGAGTGCAGGGTTGAGGAGTGCAGGGTTTAGGGGTGTGTTATGCACAGTGTTCAGGGTTCAGCTCTCTTTCACAGACTGACCACCTCTTACTTAAGTCTTAAAAAAAAGCCCTGGGTGTGAGGGACATATGAAATGGCCTGGCGGGCTGGATTCAGATTCCAGCTCCCCTATGTACTGATATACCATTATGTACTTCTTTTTCTTTCAGAAATAAAAAAGCTTTCTAATTATATTACACACCCAATACCTCCTGTGTCCAGCTGGCTGTATAAAAAAAATCTCCATTACTTCTTGGACAGACTTGCCCTCCCCCTTTCCAGCAGATCACTACCACTGCTATCAGGTGCATGTTTTCTTAATGCAATCAGTGAATATTGAATGTAAAAGGCAAAATACCACGGGTCCGTGCTGCGCGGTTGCCTTATATTGGCATGGGCTATTGGCTGTGATGTGATGCCCCGCCCCAGGATGTGACAGCACGTGGGTGGGGCTAATGATGACGTCATCGTATGCCCCCGCCCCCATGCCAATATAAGGCAACCGCGCAGCACGGACCCGGCATTCGAGTGGAAGAGAGCGACGAGTCAACAGCTCCAGAAGAAGGGGAAGAAGAAGAAGAAGAGGGAGAAGAAGCAGCGGCGGGAGAAGGTAGCCGGGGAGACAGCAGCAAAAGAGCTGAAGAACCCCGCAGAAGACCCGCAGAAGACCCCTCAGAAGACAGAAGACCCCGCAAAAGAGCCGAAGAAAGAAGAGAGGGGAGAAGATGCCGGAGCGGATTTAATAAAATATTTTAAAAAGCTGTCGTGTTTTTTTTTGTACACTTTTTTTCCCCCCAGGTAAATGGGTAGGGGTACGATGTACCCCATACTCATTTACATAGGGTGGGGGTCCCAGCATCTGGGGGCCCCCTTGTTAAAGGGGGCTTCCAGATTCCGATAAGCCCCCGCCCGCAGACCCCGACAACCAACGGCCAGGGTTGTAGGGAAGAGGCTCTTGTCCCCATCAACATGGGGACAAGGTGCTTTGGGGTGGGGGGCGCAGTGCCCCCCCCTGCCCCAAAGCACCCATACTCCTCATGTTGAGGGCATGCGGCCTGGTACGGTCCAGGAGGGGGGGGGCGCTTGCTCGTCCCCACCCCCTTTCCTGGCCTGCCAGGCTGCGTGCTCGGATAAGGGTCTGGTATGGATTTTGGGGGGACCCTACGCCGTTTTTTTTCGGCGTGGGGGCTCCTCTTAAAATCCCTGCCAGATCGAAGAGCCTGGTATGCTCTGGGGGGGGGGGGACCCCACGCAAATTTTTTTTGCGGGGGTTCCCCTTTAAGATACGGCACACAAGTCGCGCCGCAAGTCGGATCGCCGCGATCCGACTTCTGGTGCGGCTTCTATTCAAATCAATGGGCTCCCATAGGGAACCATTGATTTTGAATAGAGGCAGTAAACGCCGCAAAAAGCTGGCGTGAAAAAACGTCCATTGACGTCAATGCAAAACGCCAAGCAAAACGTCAGTTTTTTCCCCTGACGTCAGGCCCGGCGTTTTGCTTATTTTTCTGCAAACGCCCGTGTGTATGAGGCCTTAAAATAAAATAAACATTTGATGAAGCAACCATTTAGGCTGTTAGAGGGCTGCTGTAATCTTAGGCGAACCCGTATAGTCCACGTGTACACACGTCATTTCCGGCCTGTCGCAACCATCCACGTCACATCCGCTGTCAGGAGGAGACGAACGGATGCGAGTTCCACTAATCATCAAGCTGTGTTGTTTTCAACTGAATGCGCTTGACCGTAGTTTCTTTGTAAGTAGGCAATTTGTTTGCACAATAAATGTGATATTTTTAGACGGTCTACTCTACACTATGGTATTTTTTTTTTTTTTTGAGCACATTAAGGCTTGATTTTTGAAGAGTTGCCGTGCCGCTATACTTCTCCAGAGCCCAGCTGTAAAACCATCCAGCTAAAACCTACGCTTGTTTGACCTGTTGACTGCAAAGCAGCAGGTCCACGCCTTAGGGTGAGTGGGGACACGAGAGGGGAGTGAGCACCTGGCACCTTTGTTGCACTTTTATGCACCAAGCAGTCTTTTGCCACCTATCTCTAATTTTTTTTTGTGTGACTGCTCTCCACCACTGTCAGGGCACTGTAGTAGTTTGAAATTCATTTTGTGTGGTCAGGGTTCAATAATAGTTTTTCTAATGTTGTATTGTTCAGCTGTATATTCTCCCTCCCAAACTGTGCATGCATTGCATGTTGAAGTCTAAAATAGTGAAATCTCCAGGAGGTTGGAACTCCCAGTTCCCTCCGTAGCTGTTGGAAAGATTTAAGCCTCCCCTCTATCAGCTGATACAGATATTTGAGGCCAAAGTTAGCCCATCTAAGCCCATCTTCAAGACAATAAAGTTCAGCTAGACATGGGTTAAACTACAGTGGGGAATTAGGGGAGAGCTGGAGAGGTTGGTCTCTAACACATTTCCTACTTATGGTTAGGATTTGCTGAGCAGTTCTGAGCATAGCTCTGCCCCCTTCAGTAGGCACCTCACCCCTATGAAAGGAATTTAACAGAGCCTCGAATGAGGAAACTACTGCCGCCTGCACAGTCATTGCAGCATTAGTAAGTTGTGGGAATATACGCCAATGTGCAAACACCAGTTGACGCACAATAGTACATACGGAGGTCTGGTAATCCCGGTCCACCCTTCTCCACTGGTAGTTGCAGAATGGCTAGGGATACTCTATTGGGGTCTGACCCCATAAAAAGGGAGTTCAATAGTGAATTAATATGATCAAAGAGGTTTTTGGGGGTATATACCAGCGCATTAGATAACACTTATAAAAACTTGGGTAAGAAGATCATTTTAAAGAGATTCCAACCCTGTATCCTGCCTTTGAATTGTTTAATGACTGGCCATAGGTTATGTTCCAGAAATGAGTTCAACGTAGATTGTACAGTAATGCCTAAGTATTTAGATTGTGGTGAAATAGTTAAAGTGGTAGTAAACCCTCCTATCATTTTCAGCCAAGGAAGCTGCCATCTTGGCCTCTGTTTAATCTACAACTGCCATGATGCTGCACATGTGATCAGGTATGACACCAGCCATTGGATGGTTTGACAGTTTGGTTTAGCACACAACCAATGGGAGTGTTACATTTCCGGCACATGCCAGAGATGTGGCTGTGGTTTTTAACCTGTTAAATGCATGGGTTTACTACCGCTTTAAGGGGTAATACCAGATTGGGTTGCGGGTCTAATAGAAATAAGGTAGATTTTTGCCAATTAATGCAGAATCCCAAGAAGTCCCCGAATTCCTGTATTAGCGAGACCCCAGGATCATTTAAATATAAAAGCATATCATCCGCATACAGTGATGCATGCTCCTCCAGCTCTCCAATTTGCAAGCCCTTCAGCCTATCTGTGTCTCTAATCCTGGCCGCCAGTGGCTCAATGGCCAGGGCGAACAGGAGTGGAGAGAGGGGGCAGCCCTGCCTGGTACCCCTATGTATCTTAACCACTTGCCGACCTCCAACCGCAGGTTGACGGCAACAAGGTGGCTCAATATCGCAAACCGCGGTCATATGACGGCGGCTGCGAGATCGTGCACTGTGAGTGCGTGCCGCCGGAGGTGGCACGCTGTGCTCACTGTGTCCGGGGGGGCCAGAGAGCGGGTAGGGCGGACTCCATCTCCGCTGGCTACCCGCGATGCCCCCCCCCGCAGTGAAAGAATGGAGATCCGTGCATGTAAACACGGATCTCCGTTCTCTGAGAAGGGGAAGGGCTGTGATCGCAGCCTTCCTCTATATGGAAGCTGTGATCACTCCCCTTCCCCTGTCAGTCAAACACTAATACAGTTAGAACACGCCCAGGGAACACGGTTAACCTTTAAAGCGCCCCCTGCAGGTTAACCCATTCACTGCCAATGGCATTTACACAGTAATCAGTGCATTTTTATAGCACTGATCGCTGTATAAATGCCAATGGTCCCAAAAAAGTGTCAAAATGGTCCGACATGTCCGCCGCAATATCGCAGTACCGTTAAAAATCACAGATCGCTGCCATTACTGGTAAAAACAATAAATAAAAACCCCAGAAATGAATTCTCATCATCCGTAAATGCGGCAACTTTTGTGCAAACCAATCAATAAACGCTGATTGCGATTTTTTTTTTATTTTTTATCACAAATATGAGGAAGAATAAAAGGCCCCTTTCCAAAGCGTCTTTCAGGACAGCACCCGAGAGATCATGGCTCCTCCTCCAACAGGAAACCCCTCACCATTCAAACTCAAAAGGAAGCCTCCACGCCAATAACCTTCAGTTTTTTGTGTTTCCTCCAGCCGGGAGGAACACCTCTGGTGAGGGGCCATGATTTCTCAGGTTTTGTCCTGGGAGACAGGGGCTCTCACCTCCCTTCTGGCTGCCTGGAGACTGTGATCCTCCCACCTGCTCCAAGCTGGCTGGTCCGTGGGCTCCTTCTCCCCCTTCCGTGCTCGGGGAGAGCCCGTACCGGCAGAAGGGCAGCAAGCGGCTTGCAGTGACCCGCCGTTTGCACGATACAGTGCAACGGTGGATTGCGGCGCCACCATCTTGTTGGTGGTAGTCGCTCCTGTGTGTTCACAGGAAGGGGCAGGCACTTCCAGGTCGGGCGCGCAGGGGGAGAGGGCAGGGTCACCTGGTGCCTTCTTAAAGTTCCGGGTCGGCGCGGCGGCGTTTTTGAATCCGGAACCAGCTACAGCACGCGTCCGTAGTGCACTCTGCGATGGAGGAAAGAGGAGCAACTGCTGAGGGGGCAAGCCAAGGCACCAGCAAGGCCAAGGTAAGGGTCTGTGACCTGCTTACAAGGCCGCTTCTCCTTTGGGTTTTTTACTCCCCCCCCCCCCCCTTCCACCTCTATCCACTGGGATCCCCTAGGTTTGTGGGTGGCAGCACAGGGCTAGGCGGGGTGCGCTGAGATAGCACTCCTCCCTGGATTAGGGAATCCTATAGGGGGTATTGGTAGTGAGGGCTTGCTTGGGCACAGGTATAAGTTTCTTTTCCTAGTGCACCTGGGTGTTTTTGTACATTTTTTTTCTGCCAGCTGCATGCAGCTTTCTCAGCGTGTTTTTTTTGTTGTCCCTTCTTCTGTTTGTCCAGGCTAAAAGCCAGGCTCAACCAGTTAAAACAAGATGTCCAGTTTGTAAAGACAAGTTGAGCGATTCTTGGACAAAAACTCTTTGCAAAGATTGTACTTCTAATATCCTCAAAGAGGAGTCCCCATCTTTTTGTGGCGACCTAGTGACAACAATTAGGGACGAGCTTAGGACCACCTTCCAAAGCTTTAGGTCCAGCCTAGCGGAAGGACCAGGACCCTCAAGGGAATCCAGGACCCAGCAGCTGCCTGTGGGCTCCCAGAAGGATTCTTCAGTATCCCTGGAACTGGGAGGAGATTCAGCCTCTCAGGGGGCAGGATCACAAGACCAGGAGGATTCAGATTCAGATGAGGAAGAAAATGAATCTGATGCGACTACTAAATACAAGTTGTCGCTGGAAGAAGTAGGGGGACTCCTAAAAGTGATCCATTCTACTCTAGGCATAGAGGAAGAAAAGAGAGAACTCCCTTTACATGACCTCATGTATGCGGGATTAGGGGACTCTAAAAGCCGCACCTTTCCAGTTCATTCTGTTATTTCAGAGATGATTAAGAAAGAATGGCTGGAGCCGGAGAGGAAACCATTTTTTTTCCCGGGCCCATAGGCGGAGATTTCCTTTTGAGGATAGTCCGGATGCTGTTTGGTACAAAGTCCCAAAGCTGGACTCTGCTTTTTCACAGGTATCGAAGTCAACTGACTTAGCCTTTGAAGACATGGGCTCACTAAAAGAGTCCATGGACAAGAGGATGGACTTGCTCCTCAAGAGAGCATGGCAGTCAGTCATGAACAATTTAAAGCCAGCAATGGCAACAACAAGAAACCTGGAGCACTGGCTCAATAGGTTGAAAATGCATATTCTGGCAGACTCCTCAAAACAGGAAATTCTGGACTCCTTCTTAACTTTGTCAGCGGCGGTGTCCTATATCGCAGACGCCTCGGCAGAGTCAATTCGCATGTCTGCCAGGTCAGCGGCTCTTTCAAATTCGGCCAGAAGGGCCTTATGGCTGAAGATGTGGCCGGGGGATGCAGCATCTAAGAATCGGCTGTGTAGTATCCCTTTCGCAGGAGATTTGTTGTTTGGCTCTGAATTAGATTATATTCTTGACCGCACGGCTGACCAGAAGAAAGCTTTTCCGGTTAAGAAAAAGAAGGTCCAAACAAAAAAGTGTTTTTTTCAGCCTCAAAAAAGGCAGCAGGAAAATAGGACGCAGGGGAAAAGGAAGCCATTGTCTTCCCAGAAGCCGAAAGGTAGGAGTGGAGTGCTCTTCAATCCTCCTACAGGCCCCCAGAAGTCGCAATGACTCCGCCCTCCCTGTGGGAGGAAGACTGCAGGAGTTTCTTCCGAACTGGAGGGCAATAACATCCAACCAGTTTATTCTGAATTTGCTCTCCTTGGGGTATGCAATAGAATTTTCGGAGGAACCTCCAAAAAGATTCCTGGTGACAAACTCCCCAAGGGATCCGGCCAGGGCTCTTGCCATGAAGTCCTTAATTCAGGAACTGAGATCTCAGAGTCATCATTCCGGTCCCAAAAGAAGAGTTCGGTCAAGGGTTCTATTCCCATGTATTCCTGGTCCAGAAACCCTCAGGAAAGTTTCGGCTTATACTAAACCTAAAAGGGCTAAATCGATCAGTCGAGTACAGAAAATTCCGGATGGATTCCATCTTCTCCGTAAAGAACCTACTATACCAGGGGTGCTACATGACGTCAATCGACCGAACAGACGCTTGCCTTCATATACCTATAGCCACCAGATCCCAAAAGTACCTGGGATTAGCGCTGAGGGAAGGAAAAAGAGTAGTACACCTGCAGTTCAGAGCCCTCCCCTTTGGCCTATCATCAGCCCCAAGGGTCTTCACCAAGGTAATGGCCGAGGCTCTGGCACCTTTGCGTCTGGAGGGGATCTCAGTGATTCCCTATCTAGACTACCTCCTTTTTTTTGCCCAGTCTAAGGAGACACTTCTGCAGAACCTGGTCAGAGCTCTGAGTCATCTGGAGTCCATAGGATGGATCTTGAATCTCCAGAAATCAAACCTTATCCCTGCACAGGAGGTGATATTTTTGGGATACTGCATCAACTCGGTGGAACAAAAGATCTTTCTCCCCGAGAAGAGGATAAAACTGATGGAAGAGATGTCTCTGTTGCAGTCAAGCAATCTTTTGTCCATCAGAAGGATTATGTCCGTACTGGGAACTCTGACCTCGTCCATACCTGCGATCCAGTGGGCAAGACTTCACTTCAGACCGCTTCAGAGTTTTTTGTTGAGGGTCTGGGATCACCAGCAGCAGTCATTGGATGTGCTGGTGAGGATCCCCACCCCGGTAAAATGAAGTCTTTGGTGGCGGAAAAACCAAGAGAGGTTCTCAGCAGGTCTGTTGTGGTCCTTCGCAGTCCAGGTAAGGCTGATGACAGACGCCAGTTCCTGGGGTTGGGGTGCTCACTTGGGCGGTCAATGGACCAAGGGGTCTTGGTCCACAAGAGAGGCTGCAAGATCCTCAAATTGGAGGGAACTAAAAGCAATCGAGTTGGCCCTGTTGGCCTTTTCAGGACCAGTCCGGGGACTCCACACGTAGGTTCTATCCGACAATGCCACTACAGTGGCCTATATAAACAGACAAGGGGGTACAAGGAGCAGAGCCCTGCAAGAGTTGGCAGAAAATATTCTAAGATGGGCAGAGCACCATACTCTATCCTTGTCGGCAGTCCACCTAAAGGGGTCCTTAAACAAAATGGCAGACTTCCTCAGCAGGAATCGGATTTAAGAGGCGGAGTGGCGGCTAAACCCGGAGGTATTCCAGATGGTAGTCAGAAAGTGGGGTCAACCAGAGGTAGATCTCTTTGCCACTCAGGAAAATTCCCAGATGCCTCTCTTCTACTCCTTAAGGAGGTCGGACACATCCCTGGGGCTTCATGCTCTAGCGCACAGGTGGGAGTTTCGCCTATGTTATGCCTTTCCTCCCTTTCAGTTGATACCTCAGGTCATAAAGAAGATCCAGAAGGAAGTGACAACAGTTATCCTCATCACTCCTTTCTGGTCCAAGAGGGCTTGGTTCTCAGCCCTTCTCCATTGCAACTGGAACCTTTTCTGCACCTTCCGTTGCAGCAGGATCTACTAATGCAGGGTCCCTTGTTCCACCAGGAGATAGCGAAATTGAAGCTCACAGCCTGGTTACTGAGGAACAACTGTTGAAACAGAAGGGTTTTTCTGACAGATTGGTGACTACCCTTTTGTCAAGCAGGAAGAAGGTCACCAGAGCAATTTATGCAAAAAATTGGATACCAGAACTAAAAGACCGGTAAACCGTGTTGCCTTGATCCTAGAATTCTTGCAGGAGGGGGCAGACAAGGGCCTAGCAATTAGTACTTTCAAGGTCCAGGTGGCAGCATTAGGAGTATTTCTGGAGAAGCCTGTTTCAACCAACCCACTAGTATGTAGGTTCTTCAAGGCCCTCACTAGATCCAGACCAGTGGTGGGCAGAGGTTGCCCGAAGTGGAACTTATCAACTGTCCTGCAGGCCCTAACCAAGGGACCTTTTGAGCCCATGGAGTCTGCTTCATTGAGGCTTATCACATTAAAAACTGTCTTTTTAGTTGCTGTAACCACGGCTCGAAGAATAAGTGAGCTTCAGGCCCTGTCAAAAAGGGAACCATTTTTTTCTATTTTTCCAGACAGAATTGTTCTGAAAACGGACCCTAATTTCTTACCGAAGGTCGCTTCGGTCCAAAATCGAGCCCAGGAAATAATCCTGCCTACATTTTGCTCTAATCCGACAGGGAAGAAGGAAGAGGAATTCCATACCTTGGATGTTAAGAGAGCAGTTTTGTGTTATCTGGAAGCCACAAAAGATTTTAGTCACTCTACTGCTTCATTTGTTTCATATGCTGGTACCAGGAAGGGAAAGCAAGCTTCTAAAGGAACCATTGCCAGGTGGTTAAGAATGACTATTACGGAGGCTCATTCTACAAGAGCTTTAGCGGTGAGTTGGGCTGAGAGTGCTGGTGCCACCCCCGAGCAGATCTGCTAAGCAGCCATGTGGTCAAGTCTGTCGACCTTTATCCGTCACTATAGGTTAGACCTCCTGACGGCTCAGGACCAAGCTTTTGGCAGGAAAGTCCTGCAGGCTGTTGTCCCACCCTAATGGGGTGCTGTCCTGAAAGACGCTTTGGAAAAAAGCAAGTTAGACTTACTGGTAACTTGTTTTCCAATAGTCTTTCAGGACAGCGGTAACCCGCCCTGTTGTATTATCTGCTGTATGCTATGACATAACTGTTGCTTATGTGTTTCAGCTGGGGCTGGAGGTTCTCTACAAACAACTGAAGGGTATTGGCGTGGGGGCCTCCTTTTGAGTTTGAATGGTGAGGTGTTTCCTGTTGGAGGAGGAGCCATGATCTCTCGGGTGCTGTCCTGAAAGACTATTGGAAAACAAGTTACCGGTAAGTCTAACTTGTTTTTTTTTTTACACGGACGGATAGAGTCAGCTGTTCTGCCGTTGCTAAATGCAAGTCAGATAACCAGAGGTTAAAGCACAACTATTATTTGCATTTGTTACATTCCGATTAGCCACGGATACATGCTGCTACATTTAGCTGCAGTGGAAACATTAACATTCTTGACATTTCTGAAGTGCTTCCTATTGATTTTCTATGCTTGTTGCCGTTGCTATCCGTAGCTGACAGTTTACCTGCAGATTCATGCAGATACGTGCGGTTAGCTGTATAACATGTTCCTGGACGCATTCCAATCCATTTTTTCTAATCGCTCTAAATCGTCTGTAACAAAACTGTTGCTAAATGCAGTGTGTGAAAGGGGCCATAGGAAAGCATTGTCACAATATAGCTGCAGTAGATAACTTCATCTATCCGCAGCTAAAAGCTGGAATCTATCCGTCCATGTGAAAGGGGCCTAAATCGGCCAAAACCGTTGAAAAAAAATGTTTTTTTATATATTTTTTTGGATTTGTATTTTAGCAAAAAGTAAGAAATTTGTTTTTTTTTTTTTTTGCAAAATTGTCGCTCTTGAAAGCTCTATTTGTGGGAAAAAAGGACGCAAAATTTGTTTGGGTACAAAGTCGCACGACCGCGCAATTGTCAGTTAAAGCAACACAGTGCAGAATCGCAAAAAGTGCTCTGGTCCTAAAGTGTGAAATCCTTCCGGGGCTGAAGTGGTTAAAAGAGTCAGACACCATCCCATTCACCGTGACCCTTGCCTCTGGGGTATTATACGGGAGGCAAACCCACGAGATAAATTTAGGTCCAAATCCCAACTTATCTAGAAGACTAAAGAGGTACTACCATTCCACAGAATTTTTTTTCATATCTAAAGATGCTATCACTTTGCTAGCTTCATTGTCATGCTCCACCTGTAAGCTAACAAAAAGCCTCTGGAGATTTTTTTGTCTGCATCTTCCAGGTATGAAACCCATCTGATCAGGATTTATCAATGTGGTGATCACCGCTTGTAGTCTGTGGGGAGAGTACCTTGGCCAGGAATTTAATATCTGAATTAATTGGTGAGATAGACTGATACGATTCACACTCTTTCCTGGGTTTGGGCAGCACCACTATTAAAGCCTCCCTCGTAGATCTAGGGAGTATACCCTCCTTCCTAGCAGCTGTGAATACTTTAAGGAGATGGGGGGCTAAAGTTGATACCATTCGGCAGGGTAGCCGTCCAAGCCAGGCACTTTGAGGTTTGAAATCGGAGATGGCATTTTCAATCTCCTCTTGTGTTATATCCTGTTCCAGTAGATTCCTATTTTCAAGGGACAAGGCAGGTAGAGTAATACCTGCCAGATAGTTGGAGATTCCCTCCCTGCAGGCCTCCGTCTGAGACTCCTAGAGTGACTCGTAGAATGCCACAAAAGACTGAAGAATCTCCCGGGGATCCTGTATTATCTCTCCTGCCGGCCCCCTCAATCTCATAACCAAACCAGAGTATAGGATGGCCTTGCCAGAAACGCCAGCAGTCCGCCATTCTTATCTCCCTGCTCGAACATTTGACCAGATTGTCTAAGCTGGTTTTTACTGGCTTGTGCCATTAAAAGCAAATTATATTCTCTCAACTGGTCCTGCCATGATCTGTAGTTATTGGGCGAGGGATCAACAATATAGGTACTTTCCGCATTAGCCACCCCAGCTTCAGCCTGTGTAATCTCTGATGCAAGAGCCTTGGAAAACTCTCTAACCTCTTTACCGAACACTCCCCTCAGTGTTGCCTAAGGCCTCCCATTGGTTGGATATGGACGTCTGGGCCCCATTTTCCAATAATTGGATATGGCTGACCAAAATGTAATGGTAACCTACTACTCCTGCAACCACTGAGCATTCATTCTCCAATATTTCTTTCCCAGGTTCACGTTTAAATCAAGGGTGATTTCTAGTGGGGAATGATCAGATATAGCCCTTGGGTGGTATCTAACTTTAGAAATTAGTGGAAGGCCGTCTGTAGTGGACAACAGTAAATCTATCCTAGAGAGGGTCCTGTGGGACTCAGTGACATGAGAATTATCTAATCCTGGGGTTATGATATCTCCATACATCCAGAGGCAGCTCTAGGCTTTGTGAGGCCTTAGGCAAAACTTAGATATGAGGCCCCACTCACGCCCATAATGGGAAAAATAATTAAAGTGATAAAAATTAACTGTATTAGGAGGGTACAGTATAGGGGGAGAATAAGTGGACAGTACAGGGGGCAGGAGAGCACAGAACGGGGGGGGGGGGGAGCAGGAGAGCACAGAACGAGGAGAGGGTAAGTGGGCACAGTACAAGGGACAGGAGGATACAGTACAGGGAGCAAAAGGGCACAGTACAGGGGGTAGGTAAGTGAACACCATACAGGGGGTAGGAGGTTACAGTAAAGTGGCAGTATTGAATAATATAGATATGGTTTCCTCAAGCAGAGCTGTGCAGGTCAGCTGCCCTCACAGATCCCACCTATTCTGGCAGGCTGTCCTGGGCTAAATCTATTCTGGAATGACAACTCCCCCTCTACCTTCCCCTCCAGGGTTTTTTGCCCTCTTCCGGAACTTTGCAGGGGTTATGGAAGGACCCTGAGGTGGAACATCTTATTACTGCTGCTGCTTTTGTGGGCGGGGTACTGTGCCAATCACATGGGATGAATAGGAAAGGAAGGTCAGCAGGGGTTGTCACAGTACACATCCTGCCCACACAAGCAGCAGCAATAGTAAGATGCTCCACCTAGGGCTTCTTTCTTGGCCCCTGAAAAAAATGGGATTGGGGGTGCGGCTGGGAACCATGGGGTAGGGAAGGAGGAGGAGGATGAAAAAAGGGGGAGTGGGTAGGAGATGGGGAATAGGTAGAGGAGAACTGGAGTGGGAAAGAAAGAAGAGAGGGAGAGAGAGATGGGAGAAGGGGGGAGAGGGAGAGGGGGGTAGAGAGAAATGAGAGAGAGAGAGAGAGAGAGAGAGAGAGAGAGAGAAGGGGGTGAGAGAGAGGAGACGGGGGGGGGAGGGAGGGAGGAGAGATGGAAAAGGAAGAGAGAGGGGGGAGAAAGAGAGAAGAGAGTGGAGAGAGAGGAGAAGAGAGAGAGAGGAGACAAAGAGTGAGAAGAGAGAGAGGGGAGAGGAGAGAGGAGAGTGACTTATTAGTGTTCAGTTTTTCAGTCTGTTCCTTGAGTTTAGAGATATCCTGTTTAACAAATGACATCTCCCTAGCCCTCCCCTGGTTCCTCATCCTCCATATCTACCCTGGGGGGGATCTGTACTGCCTCTCTTCCCTTGGTTCCTACGGGGCAGCGGGCTCAGGTCCCTGGAGTGTGTGGGGGACTCTCCCTTCTCCTGCAGTCTCTGTATGGCGTCCGCCACCACCATCTTGGGATCCCCAGGCATATTTGGCCAGGTGCTTGTCCGCTGTTTCCTCATAAGCCGGCCCATATTTCACCGTTGCGGTTGGTTCTGGAGAGACAGTGTATGTTTAGACACCCACCGGTGTGTAATTTTATGAGGCTCAGGGTCTCAGGATAGGTTCAGGATGACTCGTCCTAGCTGGAGCTTCGGAGTTCTGCTGCTCACATGTCGGCCGTTGGCTGCACGTTTGCTTAGTGTTTTAATTGTGTTTTTATTAGAACACTGGGACAGATCATGCAGATCCTTCTGCTTGGCACTCAGGAACTAGGAAGTAACTGATCTGCTTATGCTAGTTAAAAAAAAACAAAAAACTATAGGTTAGATGGCAAATACAAACCTAAAAATCATTTCCCCCTTTTTTAATCTAAAGACAAAAACCTGTTTATGTGATGGTTGTCCTTTATGCCAGACACTTTACAATAAGACACAATGGTGAAGATTAACATAAACCTGGGTCAACCTAAAAACCAGGAAAAAATATTTTGATCAATTACTTGTTTTTGTTTTCCAGTGCTTGAACCCGAGTGTGACAAAAGTTCAGCTACAACTTACTTCTGGTATAGAGAAGCTCTGGATATTTCAAATTCAATATCAGAAGGAGGAGGGCTAAATTGGAAAATGACACTGTGCTTGTTCTGTGCTTGGAGTATTGTAGGAATGGCCATGATTAAAGGCATCCAGTCATCAGGGAAGGTAAAAAATATTTTACTAGTGTTACTGAAATGCTTTCATTTTGAATTTAGAATACTGGCAACTAAGCTTATATTTTCTGACAGCGTTGTTCCTTTGAGAGGGCTTAGACAATAAAGAAAAGGATTTTGCTATTGTATATTATATATATGTGTGTGTGTTTGAAATCAATGGGTGTGTTGTAGCGAAAGCATGCTTACAAGCGTTTTGAAGGGCTAAAGAAATATTAAAGGCAAAAATCAACCACGTCTAAAAATCCAGTTTTCAGTATGTTTTGGTATCAGAGATACAGTAGGTTGATTGATTGTAACTCTAATGCCTATTCTAATCTTTCTTACGTAGTTTTATTTTAATATGCTTAACCAGTGCAATTAATGAAACAATGTTTTATTTATTATTAAGCTGGAACATAAGCTACAGTGCAACATACATTTTATCTAGTTCCTGAAGATTTTAAATGGGCCATTTTAATTTTTCTGCATATGATCCTGTACTAAGAAAGAGAGATTGACTTTTATACCAAAAAGTGGTTCTTGTCTGTCTAACTACCCACAGACAGCATAGACCTGAATTGTTCATATGTAATAATAAATACTTTGACACTGATCCAGAGTAGCTTCATTTTATACAAAACTTACATTGCAATGCTCTCCATGTGACTTGTTGATGAACACACTTTTTTTCTTGTATTCCTTTTCAGGTTATGTACTTTAGCTCTCTCTTCCCATATGTGGTACTGATATGCTTCCTTGTACGTGGATTGTTGCTTAGAGGATCTGTTGATGGAATTCTTCATATGTTAACCCCTCAGGTAGTATTGTTGATTGTTTCATATTTCCAGAGTGGAACTACTTAAATAGGATAGTTTATCTAATTTGTTTAAAATTATTTCATTCCAGGTTGAGAAGATGCTGGAACCCCAGGTGTGGAGGGAGGCAGCAACGCAAGTTTTCTTTGCCCTAGGACTAGGCTTTGGTGGTGTAATTGCCTTTTCAAGCTATAACAAGCAAGATAATAACTGCCAGTTTGATGCAGCTCTTGTCTCATTCATCAACTTCTTTACCTCAGTGCTGGCCACTTTGGTTGTATTTGCTGTTCTTGGGTTCAAAGCAAATGTTATGAATGAAAAATGTGTTGTGCAGTAAGTACAATAGTTCATAATCTTACATATAACATTCTGATTGGCAGACTATTTCACATATCAACTTAAGCACTTCAACAGATATCAGATATCTGGCCATTTATAGTTAGGTTGTATAAAGAATACATGGACAGTGTTTTTTTCATTCAGCGAAAAAAAAAAAACCTGGCAGAGTCCCACATCCACACGGAAATCTCCCCTGCAGCGCTATTGTATTCTGGACAATGAGGACACCCCTGCACAGAATACACTGATCAGCACTAGAGCCATTGGCTGCATGTGCTGACTGAATGCTGGTTTTCCAGCAGGACTGTTCAACAGAAGCTGGCCTAATGACCGGCTTCTGTTGAACAAAGAAGGGTTCCTGCTCAACTGGCTGAAATGCAATTAGTTTATACTCTGCTTTAATGCAGCTGGTGCCTGTTATTTTCAGTTGCCACTGACCGTTTAGGTTTCCACTGACAATTGGGAACCAAGCAGCTTGGTTCCCGATCATGTGACTACTATGACATGACTTTTTCTATTTTGTCAGGGTACCCCCCGTATATACCTAATAACAAAGGTCAAAGCATCAGTTAGGGTCAGCAAAAATACCAGGCAAGGTCAGATAGTCAGGTACTCTAACACGCACACACTAGATGGGTTACTAGTATAGTATCTGAATGGATCAATCTGTGATCTGATCAGATATATACAGTACTTAAGTGTTCCTAAAAATGTGGCGATGGCGAGATCAGCCCAGATACCTTCTAGCGCCTGCGTTTAGCCCCTCCACCCAGCCCAGCCCCCCCCTAGTGCAGTATCAAATATTTCACTGACACAAAACACAATACACGTAACTGCAGTGTTAGCAGAGTCGCGCCTGATCCCTGCGAACGCTACAGTTATTTTGGTAGCGATTGGATGAGGCTCTGACAACCAGGTGCGCTCTTTTGCCTGTGAGTCACACTAGTGTACCGATAAATTTAGAGGCCAAAATGTCAGATCCGAGGTACACTAGTGAAGAGGCCTACACGTTGCTGGACATGTCAGATGAGAGCGATGGGGAAGCTCCACTGTCAGATTCAGGCTCAGCACACAAACCAGACAGCAGCGGCACCCTGTCTGACAACAGAGTAGCGGTCCCTACTAAGGTCAGGTGTACCCAATCCCATTCTGCTTTTGCTGAGATGCAAGAACCGCAGGGCTCTCATATGGAGTAGAGAGCCAGTACTAGTGCCGCTCATCCTGGAGAACTGGCAAGCACCAGTGGCCTAGTACATCCTGGTCATAGACAAACCAGCACTGCAGTAGCACTTGGTGATGTGGCGAGTCCCATATGTGCAGTTCAAGCTGGTGTGGCTAGCACAAGTAGTGTCCCGCAGCCACAAAGAAGACAAACACAGGCCCGCAGAGCCCATAGTGCCCTTCCTGCTGAATATGATAACCCTGATTGGCAACCCACCACTGATGCAGCACCCGTACGTCCACCATTCACTGGCCAACCCGGCATTCAGGTGGAAAAAGTTGATTTTCCGGTCCTTGATTTTTATTCACTGTTTTTCATGGAAGATCTGTATAGATCTATTGTGGACCAAAGCAATTTGTATGCTGGTCAATTCATTGCCGCTAATCCCCAATTGTCACTTGCCAGAGACTGGAAACCTATTACGATTCCAGAATTTTAAGACCTTTCTGGGCTTTTCCCTCCTCATGGCATAAATAAAAAATAAAAAGTTGCGGTCATATTGGTCCACTGACCCAATTCATCATATGCCTGTGTTCTCTGCTTCCATGGCCAGGACACGATAGGAGCAGATCTTGCGGTTCATGCATTTCAATGACAATTAACTCTGTCATCCATGGGGTGACCCTGAATACAATCGGCTCCACAAAATTCGGCCCCTCATATACCACTTCAACCAACAATTCGCAGCCTTGTTTATCCCCAATCAAGTTGTCTGCATAGACGAGTCCCTGATTAAATTTTCTGGCCGTCTTGCTTTCAAACAGTTTCTCCCCAGCAAGTGTGCCAGATACGGGGTGACTGGGCCACAGGCTATACTTATCGTTTCATGGTTTACAAGGGAAAAGGCAGTCACGTGGAGCCCCCCGACTGCCCAGACTACATAGGGAGCGCTGGCAAGATTGTTTGGGACTTGGTGTCACCCTTATTCGGAAAACGGGTACCACTTGTATGTGGACAATTAATATATGAGTGTGCCATATTTTAGTCATCTTTTTAATCAAGGAATTGGAGCATGTGGCACTGTGTGAACTAACCGCCGGGGCTTCCCCCAACGGCTTGTAGAATCCTGTGCCACGTGGGATGCAGGTGTGAGCCCACGGACGAGCAGGTGACACGGGATCCCCCAGGGCGTGGAGTCTAAGGGCCAGCCGGTATTCTGCCAGGGGCCCCACGGGAGTTTGGACTTAGCTGCGTGCTGACCCCAGGTCACGACCCCTAGGTTCACCCCACTCGTGAGGAGAGTACTCGAAGACACAGTGCAGGCACAGATGGATGGATGGATAGATGAAGCAAAAGAAGAGCCAGATAATGAGCCATAGTCAGGGCGGTCAGCAGACAAATGTATTCAGGGGAACAAGCCAAGTCGGTACACAAGAGATCTGTCCACTAGAATTCAGGTAAGGAATATAGCACAGAAGGAGCCCAGGAACAAGTGTTGCTCAAGCAACCTGAAACTAGTCTGAGTGGGATTTAAATAGGGAGACATATGGGGAGGCTGGACAGGAAGTAGCAGCAAGGAAGGCATATAAACCAGCAGGTGAAGCCGGCGACTCCCATAGCTGCTGAGTCAGTGCAGCCAGAGGAGAGCACAAGCTTGTGGGACCATGTGTCAGCAGCCCTACAGCAGCAAGGGTAAAAAAACATATGCATCTAGTAAGACACAGATCAGCTCCAAGATGTAATTACACGGCCGCAAGGTGGATCCATTATTCTGGGAGGGCGTACTATAACGTCCTCCCAGAATCGCGCTCCCGCGCGCCCCCTCGGGCGTGCACCTGGGAGCATTTTCCGCATCTTCTCTCTCCTCTCACACTGCACTGATCGGTGCGGAGAGGGGAGAGACAAGCCGGATATCATTTGACGGTGCGATCACATGGTAAAAGGCAGCTGCAAGCGGCCCTTTATCGTGATCCGCCGGGTCTCGTGGACCCGGCGGATCACGATAAAGGGCCGCTTGCAGCTGCCTTTTACCATGTGATCGCACCGTCAAATGATATCCGGCTTGTCTCTCTCCCCTCTCCGCACCGATCAGTGCAGTGTGAGAGGAGAGAGAAGATGCGGCGGTGCTGTGGGCAGGAGCTGAAGTGCCCACAGCACCGCTGTGTGCCAGGCGGGAACCCCTCATCCACCCATCCAGCTTCACCCATGCAGCCTCATCCGTCACCCATGCATCCGTGCCCACCCATCCGTCACCCATGCATCCGTGCCCACCCATCCATCACCCATGCATCCGTGCTTACCCATCCATGCTCACCCATCTGTCACCCATGCATCCGTGCTCACCCATCCGTCAATCATGCATCCATGCTCATCCATCTGTCACCCATGCATCCGTGCTCAACCATCCGTGCCCACCCATCCGTCACCCATGCATCCGTGCTCACCCATCCGTCACCAATGTGTCCGTGCTCACTCATTCGTCACCCATGCATCCGTGCTCACCCTTTCGTCACCCATGCATCCGTGCCCACCCAACTGCGTTCGCTCATTCGTCACCCATGCATCCGTGCTCACCCATCCGTGCCCACCCATCCGTCACCCATGTGTCCGTGCTCACTCATTCGTCACCCATGCATCCGTGCTTACTCATCCGTCACCCATGCTCACCCATCCGTGCTCACCCATCTGTCACCCATGCATCCATGCTCACTCATCTGTCACCCATGCATCT
>BLSH010142204.1:519228-532639 GCA_018402905.1 Glandirana rugosa | reverse complement strand
ACCGGCAAGGTCTTAATTTTGGCGGTTGAGACTCTTACTCAGAGAGTAACAGACAAAATCGTCTAGCTGGTGAACAGCCGAAAGGACAAGGGCCAATCGACGTATCAGGGACTTCGTCAGAGGTGTCTGATTAAACAGACCTTCGCCTCAACGCGGTGTACGGGTCGTAAAAAAAACTCCGACCTGCCCGGCCTCCAGTACCCCACATTATCCTGGAGGACCTGGAACTGGAGCTCCTGGTAGGACGAACATAAAACCCACAAAGTCATGAAGAGCTGCGTCTGTCAGTGAACTCGGAGAAAAGGATTTTACGGTAAGTTTTAATAAAATCCCTTTTTTCTCCCCTCCTATGTTGCAGCCCTGTCCCTTTGAAGCGATCAAAGAAGTCATCCAGGCATCACGATGACCAGAGTCCAGAGAGAAGGTCCTATTCCTCAAGGCATAGGTCATCAAGGAGGTCAAGGTCCAGGAGGTCCTATTACACCCCATGACCTCCGGCCCGTCCAGCCTCAAAAAAAATGCTGGGCATGTGGCGCAACTCCGCTTCCAGACAAATTAGTCTGTGGAGACTGCTTCAGGGACTATGCAGCTAACCGGGAACAGGAAAGCCGACAAGTGGTCGATCTGCTAAAACAGACAATGAGAGACTCATTCTCAGAGTTGGCGGTTTTAATTCTGGAACGGCCAGCCTCCCCAGTCCCATGAGGCTCAGGTTGTGGATCCCAGTATACCAGGTCCATCGTCAGCCAGTTCACCCATACCTGCCTCAAGGGTGAAAAGAGACTGACCTCCAGAGGAGTCGTCTGAGGAATCCTCAGAAAAAGGGGAGCCAGTCCGCTGGTCCAGTCTTTCATTCAGGCTGTGAAGAGGGCCATAGCCTAGGAAGATCTGTAAGAGCCTCCATCCAAGGTTAAGGTGTATTTCCCATTCCTCAAAAGGAAGCAGATTGTGTTCCCATTAATGGGGGAAATACGGGAGATTGTTCAAGATGAATGGACCAAGACAGATAAAAAGTTATCCTTAGCCCGCTTTTCTAAACTGTACCCTCTGGCAGACTCAGATGCACAGTTCTAATCCTCTATGCCGGTAGTAAATGCAGCAGTAGCTTGCCTGGCAAAGAATGTGACTCTGCCCATGGAAGATTCCACATCATTCAAAGATCCTTTGGATAGAAGGATTGACCTTGATTTGAAGCAAAGTTATTTGGCTTCAGGAGCAGCCTGTAGGCCGGCTATTGCATTAACCTCTGTGTCTAATGCCATCAGGGTCTGGACTGAGAATGTAGAGACTGCAATAAAACAGGACATACCCAAGGATGATATAGTTAAAGCCTTGGAGGAGCTTAAGCTTGACGCAGACTTTGTGGGAGAGGCAGCCATCAACATAATCAGGTGCTCAGCCAATTCGATGCTGCATTCAATAATGGCCAAGAGGGCCCTATGGTTGAAGTCATGGACAGCCGGCCTAGCTTCTAAGCAAAGTTGGTGTAAAATCCCATTCGACGGGAAGTCCATTATTTGGAGAGAAATTGGACAAAGCATTTCCCGAGTCACAGGAGGGAAGTCCGGCCTGATTCCTCAAGACAGGAAATTTAGGAGATCCAGAACCTACCTTTCAAGGTTCTGGCAGTCAGGCTTCAGAGATTTCAGGCAATCCCGTCAGAATAAAGACAAAAGGCCCTGGAGGGGCACTCAGGCATCCTTTTTGGGAGCAAAGAGAAATGGAGCTCTCTCTGCCCCCCAGGAGGCGCCAAAGTCCTTTTGATGCCAGAAGTGCCGAGCCTTCCCAGGTAGGGGCTCAGCTGAAGTCTTTCCTACCAGCATCGTTCAGGGAATGCGGGGACCCATGGGTACTGTCCACAATCCAGTATGGGCACTCCTGGACTTTCTCTCATCAACCTCCTCGAAACTCTTTCAAAAGGACAAAAACACCAGCCTATATTGTACCTCTACAGACCATCTAAGCATTTATAACAAATTGAGGGTGTTTCGTCCATAATGAATCATGAATGTAGGAGTCAGGGTAAAGGTCCCCAGTCAATGCCCCTTAGTAAAGAAAGTGGTGTTTGGACTATCACAACACCAGGTGTATATACAGGGTAACAACAATAAATTAAAAAATATAGAAATTTTATTCTTGATACAATAATTTAAAAACAATTAGGTAGTAGAATTAAGACATAAGTCATACAACATTGGTAGCACCATTGCACATCATACCCCTACATAACAAGCGGGGGAAGAGGGGACCATTCAAATGGTGTCAGGATATATATATCATGGTTCCTCTACATGTTTCGCGACAAGGCGCTTCTTCAGGAGGGATATCTATAAAAGTTGATGGTACAGAGTTATACGTTTAACAATATATAACGAATTTCATAATAGCTATCCATGTGGAAAAGCTGTATTATTTAGTAGAAATAAGGGGGAAGAAAATTTTTAACAAGTCTGGCCGAACTTACCCAGGCATCCAATCGGGCCAGGAAAGGCCCAGGCGCACCTATATTGCTCCTCGTCGGCAAGAATGGGGCTTATCAGTCTGAATTCTTGGAGGTCTAGTTTTGGTGCCTAAATACAAATGGTAGTTTAAAGTTGAGATGTATGGGGTCAAGGTGCCAATTACATGAGGATGGGGGATGAGGGGAGGGGGGGAAGAGGGGAGGGGGGGAAATGAGGGGAGAGGGGAGGAGGGCGGAACAAACACTGTGTGGGGGAGGAATGGGAATGTGCACCCCATGATAGGCATACTAGTAAGGGGACAGATAAATACCTGATACCACTATATAGAGACCTACAGGGATCCCAGGATATTGGCGCCAGTATCGGTGAAGCCGATGAAGAAGTATGGGTGTTTAAGGCCATATAGCTCAATAAGGACCCAAATCATCAGGGCCAAACTAATACCCAAAGTCTGAAAGGACAAAAAGAGCGAGTACTTGGTGGAAGAATGTCTTATGTAGCGCCAGGTAGCTTGGCGGCGCCAAAATGGCGTCCGCCATGCGGTCCCTGCAGATAAACTCCCAATAAAGGTTCATCTACACTCACCGAGTATCCAAATGGCGTCTAGCGTTCCTGGGATCATCTCCACTCTGACTAACAGCAGGGGCGTCCTGCCTATAACCCTACCAAGTGATGCACATCCGTGCTGGAACGGCGCTGGGTGTGACATCACCTGGTCCGACGTCCCACAGTGCGCGCGCACAAGTATGGTTGAGCGCGCACTGTGTCACGGCCTTGTCCAAAGGGCGAGACAGCCCAGGATGAGAGCCGTGCAAGAGCGGGTGTGCCGCAAGTTGCGGCTAATATCTCGCTCCAGGGGCGTCGCATTCTTGCCGACAGGAACAAAACGTGCACCGGCGCCCCCTCACGCCCGATCGAGTAACTGCGAAGGTCGGCCAGACTGGTATACAAACAATAACATGCAGTTATTAAAACAAGAAATAAAAATGGTACAGATATTGTGTAACAAACAATGTGCTATACTATTACAATACATTGTAATACATACAGTAATATAAAACCTAGATTATTCCTGCCAAGGTAAGGAAGTCTCGATACAACCCTAGGAGGGACACAGTCAGGTCAAACGTAGGGGCCTGTACAGGAACAGTCACGAGCACTCACAAAAAATGGGAGGAAGATGAAAAATCCGGGTGGTCAATTGTAACTCCAGATAATGTGTAAGAAAGAAAATAACCCCAGGCTCGTAACTCAATCACAAATCTCTCTCTCACATAAGGACAATAGTTCAACCACATACGCTATATTATAAAAAGGGCCTATAGGAGTTGACCTCATTGAGTCCCGGGGGGAGACCGCGCCAAGGAGCTCAATCCACAGGGTCTCACGTTGGAGGAGAGTCCTGTCGCGGTCCCCACCCCTGGGGTCAACTGGTACCACATCCAGCGCAAAAAATTGCACTGCATGTGGATTAAATCTGTGATACAGGCCAATATGACGGCCAATGGTAGTTAACCTTGCATTACTGGAGTAATATACGTGGTCTCCTATGCGTTGTTACAGATCTCTGATCGTCTTACCTACGTAAAAAGTGCGGCACTTACAGATCATGAGGTAAACAACCCCTGTTGTGTTAGTTAGCTTAAAATTTGGGTGAAAAAGTTTCCCCATTGGGTAGTATACATGTTTGGACATTGGCAACCCAGGGGCATCTAGGGCATGACACACAAGGTGAGGTGCCCCCCGTCGGCCACGAGGGATTTGATCTGTTGTACGGTAGTGACTAGAGGTAAAGCGGTCACAAAGATCTAGCCCGTCGGAAAACCAGTTCCGGGGTAGGTTTGATATATTTGTTTAGTATGTGATGATCACTCAATAGGTGCCAATGTCGTGACACGGTCTGTCTAAGTTGGTCATGATGAGCGGAAAAAGGTGTTACTATCTTAACTGTATCTGGTTGGTGAGGCCGTGGGGTGGTATACAGAAGGGACGATCTGGTTCGAGCATGTGCTCAATTGAATACCTTCCTGAGATTTGAGCAAGAGTAGCCCCTCCGGAGCAGGCGATCCCGTAACAAGTCAGCCTGTATCCGGAAGTCTTTCTCTCTCTCACAATTCCTCCGGACGCGGAGGTATTGTGCGTAGGGGATACTGCGCACGAGGGGCCTGGGGTGTCCACTGGAGGCAAGGAGGAGTGTGTTCCCGGACGTAGGCTTATGATATAAATTGGTGCTTAAGTGTCCCACACAGTCCTTGGTAATCAACAGGTCAAGGAATGAAATTTTGGGTTTCACTCACATGGTACGTGCAATGTAAATTCAATCCATTGGAGTTCAGAATGTGAATAAACTCCAATAGGAGGTCACGGGGCCCCGTCCACACGATGTATCGATGAATCGATACCAAATTAAGATAAATGAAAGAAACTCAGCTAGCCTTTCATCCGAGAACACACTCCTCTCCCAGCCCCCCAGATAGAGATTAGCATACGAGGGTGCGCATGAAGTCCCCATGGCCACCCCTTGGATTTGTAGATAACATTGTTCATCGAATAAGAAATAATTACGGGTCAATATGAACCGCAAAAGGTCCAGGATAAATTTGTTCAAGGGCCAGGTGTTATGGTCCTGTTCCATCAGAAAGGATTCGGCCATCGAGACTCCCTGCTCGTGGGGGATACTGGAATACAGGGCTTCTATATCCACCACCACGAGGAGGGAGTCTCGAGGGACCTGAATCCTCTCGATGTGTTTTAGTAAATCTGTGGTGTCACGTATGTACGAAGGAATTCCCAGTACATGGGGCATCAAGTACCCATCAACGAACTTGCTGGCATTGTCTGTGAGCGATCCGATACCAGAGACAGTTGGTCTACCAGGGGGGTTTTGTAAATTTTTGTGGGTCTTGGGTAGAGTATAAAAGGTTGGGGTACGGGGATCTTTGATCAGGAGATATTGTACCGTGTCCTGATCTATCAAGCCCGGGTACACAATTCCCGGAACTCCTGGGTGAAATGTGCAGTAGTCGTTAGTGAAATAGGTTGATACCATTTGCAGTTTTTTAGTACATCTCTACACATGGATTTATACTGGTCATGGGTCATTATCACGATATTTCCACCCTTGTCCGAGGGTTTAATGACTGTCTCTACGAGTTTGGAGAGTTTTGAGGGCTCGTGACTGTTGAACTGTTAAGTTAGGTTTGAAGGAGTCCCATTTCTGGCGTTTAAGGTCTTTCACTACATGCTGAAGAAAGGCCCAGATGGTCGGGCATGTCATTAGGTCCGGGAACTTTGTTGATTTATTTTTAAATTTAGATGGGAGCCTAGCTGGAAAAGGAGGTAATGCTGGAAGAGAACATGAGGAGGTAATGGGCGGAGAGGGGGGACCCGCATGAGCCCCTGCCAAGGAGAGCGGGGGGAGTTGGGTCCCAAGGGAGACTCCATCCGGAGTCAGGTCCATCCCTACATCTCCTGATGCCTCGTCATATAGGAGCATGAGGTCCCTAAGCGCCCGACACTCCTCCATGGTGAAGTGTCTGGTGCGTTCGGTCAACTCATGCTCCAAATTAATATTCTGTTGCTCTCAATCGAAAATATAACGAAAGGTCAAATTCCGAGCGAATAGGTATAAATCCTTAATGGTCTCTGTTACCTGTAAGGATTCAAGTGGACAAAAGCCCAGACCTAATTGAAGGACAGAAATTTCGTCAGGTGAAAGGGTGAAGGGTGTAAGATTGACAATATCCAATTGTCAGATAGAAGATCCCTGAGATGTGCCAGTGGCACTCTGAAGCACTGGCATCACGGGATTGGGTGGTTATTGGGGTGTAAGTGTGGGTTTGCGCACAAATGTGTCCAATTTGCTTTGTTGTTTGTGTGGTCCTTGTGAGGCCAAATCAGTAGATTCAAAGTCTGCCTTGTGAGGTTTAGTGCTAAGTAAGGAGATCCCAGAACTCTGGGAATGACATTGTGTAGTAATGAGGGATTAGTGTGGTCTATGGGGGATGTGCTTGGTACATGTGTAGTGTTGCGCTTGGGGGACTTTTTACCCTTTTTGGGGGCAGCTGGAGAAAGCCCTCCACTATGCCTAGAGCGTTTGCGTGTGGAGTCTTGTGATGAGGACCCGTAAGTCTAGATCCTATTTGTCAGGAAAAAGTGGATGACATCGAGGAGTCTGATTCGGATGGGTCAGGGGGGTACCCACGGGGAGGTCCCCTCCCTCGGGGAACCCCCCGACCCGCCCGGCCGCTAGTCCACCTATAGGCAAAGCCCTCAACAAAGGCCAGCCTATCCTTCATAAATTTGGTTTATACTCAGAGAAAAGCACTAATTCTAGATCAATATATTACATCCTTACTGGAACAAAAGGCAGTGATTCCGGTTCCCCCATCAGAACGGTTTTCAGGTTTTTACTCAAAGCTCTTCCTGGCTGAGAAAAAGGCAGGAGGCTGGAGGCCGGTCATAGACCTCAAGAGGCTCAACAGATACATACATCTAGAAAGATTCAAGATGGACTCCCTCCATACAATAATCCAAGCAGTGCAGCCGGGGGACTAGATGGCATCAGTAGACCTACAGGATGCTTACCTCCACATCCCAATTCTGCCCTCTTTCCAGAGGTATCTAAGGTTCGCAGTAGGTCACGTCCACCTACAGTTCCAGGCACTTCCTTTTGGTCTGTGCACATCCCCTCGGGTGTTTACGAAAGTCCTTATATCAGCCTTAGCCCCCCTGAGAGAGAGGGGTTTCAGAGTCTACCACTACCTGGACGACATTCTTTTATTGGCAAGCAGCCCGGGTCAACTCATGACCCACAGGGACATCCTGTTAAAGTCTCTATAGGATCTAGGCTGGCTAATAAAAAACAAAAAGAGTCAATTGTCTCCGACGCAACACATGATTTACCTAGGGGCATTGTTCGACATACAGCAGGGCACGATTTCATTACCTCGCCAGAAGGTATGGGAAATCAGCCAGATGATGCGCAGGGTAATGGAGAAGTCACATCTGACGGCTTTGCAGTGCCTGAGCCTGATAGGCCGGATGTCATCGTGTATACCTCTGGTCCCTTGGTCGCATTGGCATCTGAGACACTTTCAATCAGGCTTCCTGTCATAATGGAGGAAACAACATCTTTCTCAGAGAATCCTGTTGACAACAAAGATGCGCAGAGGTCTTCACTGGTGGACCAGTCTGGAAAACCTCTCGCGTTCACACGCCTTTGGTTCCCATCCCTGGACCACAATTACGTCAGATGCGAGCAAGCACGGATGGGGTGCTCATTGCAGCGATGTGAGGATACAGGGGAGATGGTCATTCCAGCCCAAGGGTGTGGTGTCCAATATACTGGAAATGAGAGCAGCATTTCTGGCCTTGATTTCTTTGTCAGCCCATATCAAGGGACAAAGGGTGCTCCTACGACTGGACAACACGGCGGCAATCGCATACCTACAGAGACAGGGTGGCACCTGCAACAGGACGCTCCTGAGGGCAGTGCAGCCAATCATGATCTGGCCAGAAAAAAACCTACTGGATCTTAGGGCAATGTATCTCCCAGGAAGACTAAATTTGGAGGCGGACAATCTGTCAAGGAAGTTTGTCAGCAACAACGAATGGTCTCTACACCCTCGTGTTTCAGCAGATTGCGAACCTCTGAGAGATGCCACAGGTGGATCTCCTTGCAACATGGGAGAATGCCAAGCTCAGGAGGTTTGTCTCTCTCCTACGACATCCACAGGCAGAGGTTGTGGATGCACTCTTGCCCATGGAACTTTACGGTGGCTTACGCCTTTCCCCCACGTCCACTCATCTTGAGATTCCTCCTCAGATTATTGAGGGAGCCTGTGCAGGTCCTGGCTGTTCTTCCATATTGGCCGAAGAGACCCTGGTTCCCACTGGCAGTACACCTCAGCATGATGTCTCCCATCAGGAATCTCGCATTTCCACATCTGCTAACCCAGGGGAGCATATCCCATCCGGATCCGCAGAGGCTGTACCTTCGGCTATGGTGATTGAAAGGAGGAGGTTTCAGGCTCTAGGCTGCTCGCAGAGAGTCATTTCTACCCTCCTTAGTGCTAGGAAACCCTCAACGAATATGATATATTCAAGAATCTGGAACAAGTTTTCTGCCTACACCACTGAAAGGGGCTTCAACCCGGTCAACCCGGTTTGACTGCTGGTGTTTGCAGTTTTTTGTTTTTTGGGGGCTTTTTCTTTGCAGATTTTAAAACATTCTGTTATTTTTTAAATAGCTTTTTTTTCTTTCCTTCCTTGAGACTACTAATTAAGGGGAGTGGTTAATTGGTCACAGGTGATCCAATTCCTATAAAGCTCTCTGTTGAACTAATTTTAGAGCTTACTCATCTTGAGCTTGCTACCTCTTTGCTTGCTGGACCTCTGACGAAGTGGACCTTGACTAAGTGGTGAGTTAAAAACCAGAGTTTAAAACTGGAGATTATAACAGGAGTCTTCAGGAACTGTAAGTAAAATCTGACATTTCCTGTTATTAGTGTTGTATCTGGGAAAATGTGTGCTAGCAAGATTGAAGGTTTTGTACAGTGCACAATATGTATGCAACTATGGAGCAACAGCTCCAGGATGGATACCGCTGCGACAGATGTGAGCAGGTTGCCCTTCTGAAAGCTCGCATTAGAGATCTGGAGGAGCAAATTGCAACGCTGGACTGAGCTGTCAGCCTTGAAACGGGTCCTCTGCTCACTGAGCAAGTGGCTAGTAGGGTTAAGGGGGAGGGTGGAGGGGTAAGTCAGGATTATAAGGTAGGTAGATGGGTTAATACAGTTAGAGGGAGTGGTAGGGGCTCACAGAAAAGGAAGGCCAGCCCTGGGTTTAAGTACCCTAACAGATTTGCCAAGTTGAGTGAAGATGTGGGGGTGGCAAACTCAGAGGTGGTAGCCCTAGATGTCACTGCTCCCCCTAACAGCCGGGAGAGCAGCCCATCTAGTAGGGGTGGTAGGGGTAGTCAAAAAACAGAGAAATCCAAGCTCAACTTACTGACCAGTCTGCCACCAACCGAATTCACCTGTCTAACAGTAGCGTTTAAAAGGCAGGGGATTGGTTACACACATTTGCAAGTGTATGCGTAAGCTGCAGGCCCCAACAAGGCTCCCTGTGTACTGCAGACCTAACTCTGTATAAGAGGCTTCACAGTGGAAGCACATACAATTTAATGGATAGATGGACAGGTGACTGGAGGAGCCCAACCCTCCTTAAAGGTACAGGACCAGACCAGAAACCCAGTCGTGGCCTAATGGCGGCTGCGGTGCTAGTGTTACCTGAAGTGATTACAATGCAAAACAAGGTCACTGTCCCCCACCTATAACTGGCCATTACAGCAAGGAGCTATGGAAAGGCTGATACAGACAAAAAACAGAGAAATCCAAGCTCAACTTTCAACTTGTTTTGCGTGGTAGGGGTAGTGCAGGTAGGCCTAGACAGTTGGTGGTAATTGGGGATTCTATAATTAGAAGGACTGATAGAATAATTTTTCGCCAGGATCGCCTCAACCGAATGTTTTGCTGTCTCCCCGGTGCCAGGGTTCGGCATGTGGTGGACCGGGTTGATAAATTACTGGGAGGGGGCTGGGCATGACCCAGCTGTCTTGGTCCACGTTGGAACCAATGACAATATATGGAAGATGGAGGCTCCTTAAGAACCAATTTAAAGAATTAGGTTGCATGTTGAAGGGAAGGACCTCCAAAGCAATATTCTCTGAAATATTGCCTGTGCCATGCGCAAAACAGGAAAGGCAGGGGGAGATTAGAGCCCTGAATGCATGGCTAAAGACCTGGTGTAAGGAGGAGGGCTTTGGGTTTTTAGAGCACTGGGATGACTTCTCATTGGGGTGCAACCTATATGCTAAAGATGGTTTGCACCTAAACGGGAGGGGGTCTGTTGTGCTAGGGGAGAGGTTTATGGGAAGGCTGGAGGAGTATTTAAACTAGGATTGAGGGGGGAGGGTGCATTAGATTATAATGGGGTAGACAGGTCAGACGGGTCAGCCCCTATTGGTGGATGGAATGGGGAAAATGAGGGGAGGGCTAAGGAAGATGATATGAAGGTTCCCATGTTACAATCAGCCATTGGAAATGGTACTGTTTATACTAACATTAAAAATATGAAACATACATGTGCAAAATGTGACAGTGAATTAAAGTGTTTGTTCACCAATACCAGGAGTCTGCCAAGCAAAATAGGTGAGTTAGAAGCTCTGGTGCATGAGGAGAACTATGATTTGATTGGCATAGCTGAATCTTGGCTTCATTCTTCACATGACTGGGCTATTAATATTCCTGGCTATGCTCTTTTTCGGAAAGACAGGGTAAAATGGAAGGGTGGGGATGTCTGTCTCTATGTGAGAAGTGATCTCAAAGTGAGTGTGAATGAGGACCTAGTTGATGGAGAGTGTGATGAGTCTGAAGCATTATGGGTAGATCTGCATATGGGTGTGCACACTACAAAGGTTATCATTGGAGTTTGTTATAGACCTCCCAGTGTTAAAGAGGAGGTGGAGACTCTGCTCCTTGCACAGATGGAAAGGGCTGGGACTGTGATAATAATAGGGGATTTTAACTACCTGGAAATTAACTGGAGTAATGGCACTGCTGTGACAGCTAAAGGGCAAAAATTTCTAAACCTATTACAGGACAATTTTATGGTCCAGTTAATTGAGGCTCCAACTAGGAATGATGCTTTGCTAGACCTGGTAATCTCAAACCATGCAGGGCTTATTACCAATATTCATATAAAAGAACATCTGGGTAACAGTGACCATAACATGATTTCATTTAATGTAAGCTGCAAGCAACAAACACACTCGGGAAAGATAAAAACACTTAATTTTAAGAGAGCAAATTTTACAAAGATGAGGGCTGCTCTCCAGGACTGGGAGGGAGTATTGGCATTGATGAACACAGAACAGAAATGGGAATTTTTCAAAAAAACTGTATGCGAACTCACTGCAAAGTATATTCCCATGGTCAATAGGTTTAAAAGGCTAAAAAGAAAACCTGTGTGGCTCACGGCCAAAGTTAAAAAAGTTATAAACGATAAGAAAAGAGCATTTAAAAAATATAAAAATGAGGGAACACTATCAACTTTTAAATGTTACAAAGAATATAACAGAATATGTAAAAAGGAAATAATGGATGCAACAATTCACAACGAAGGACAGATTGCAAAAGATAGTAGGACAAACCCTAAAAAATTCTTCAAATATATTAATAGTAAAAACATCAGGTTTCTGAGCATATAGGCCCTTTACAAAATAATCTAGAGTGCGTGACTGGGAACAAAGAGAAGACAGACTTATTAAATACTTTCTTCAGCTCTGTGTATACAAAGGAGCATGGGGGAGCTCATGTCCATGATGGGGGTGGTAGTGAAACAGCCCCAAATGATCCACAATGGCTCAAAAGTGAAATGGTCCAGAAATATTTAGACAGAATAAAGGTAGATAAAGCACCTGGACCAGATGGCATCTATCCACGGATCCTAAAGGAATTGAGCTCTGTCATTTCAAAGCCATTGTATCTCATTTTTAGGGACTCCTTGATGACTGGAATAGTACCATTGGATTGGCATAGGGCCAATGTGGTGCCCATATTTAAAAAGGGATCAAAGTCTTTGCCAAGTAACTATAGATAGACCTGTTAGTTTAACTTCTATAGCTGGGAAGATACTTGAGAGTTTAATAAAAGACCACATAGATAAGTTCTTGCTGGAAAAATATGTTTTAAGCAACAGACAGCATGGATTCATGAAAGACAGAAGTTGTCAAACAAACCTGATTTCTTTTTATGAGGAGGTAACTAAAACCTTGGACAGAGGGGTGGCTGTGGACGTGGTATACTTGGATTTTGCAAAAGCATTTGACACCGTTCCCCAGACATGGCTAATGTGTAAGGTAAAGTCTATAGGCTTGGAAAGATCAGTTTGTAAATGGATAGAAAACTGGCTAAAAGACCGAATTCAGAGAGTAGTGGTTAATGATTCTTATTCTGAATGGTCTAAGGTTATCAGTGGTGTACCCCAAGGTTCAATGTTGGGACCCTTACTTTTCAATATATTTATAAATGATATAGGGTCTGGGATTAAAAGTACTATTTCAGTGTTTGCAGATGACACCAAGCTATGCAGTGGAATAAAGTCCTTGCAGGATGTCTCCAACTTACAAGGAGACCTCAATGCACTGTCTAATTGGGCGACTATGTGGCAAATGAGGTTTAATGTTGATAAATGTAAAGTTATGCACTTGGGGGCTAAGCTTATGCATGCATCGTACATACTAGGGGGAGTACAACTGGGGGAATCCATAGTGGAGAAGTATCTGCGGGTTTTGGTAGATCATAAGCTTAATAATGGCATGCAATGCCAAGCTGCGGTTTCCAAAGCAAGTGAAATCCTTTCTTGTATTAAGAGAGGTATGGACTCCAGAGATAGAGACATTATTTTGCTCCTGTACTCCTGTACAAATCATTAGTAAGACCTCATCTTGTCCTCATGTCCTCGTTTTATTACAGAGATAGAGACCTCAGGTATGGAGAGAATTATGTTCTTTCCTAAAGTGAACGAAACCTTTGGCGTCGAACCGTAACGTACGGTAATAATTCGAATACTAGATGGTTTTGGGCGTCTATGAAGAGGTGATACCTAAGGGGGTCAACATGAGGGGGATCATACATGCTACGTACGTATTCGAATCGGGGGTTCACGTATTGAAATGTAAATAGTTGTAATTTGGAGTAAACGGTGTATCAGCGGGTTAATCTGTCACGTAACTCCAGAGGAACATTCAACCTCTGTAGGACGTTCCTGAAATAAGGTGACGTATCGAACCACAGTAGACGTTTGTGACTTTATCATGAAAATTAGGGTCTGGGATATAGTAAATATTTATATAACTTTTCATTCCCAGGGTTGTAACTTGGAAC
>BLSH010142204.1:473507-519218 GCA_018402905.1 Glandirana rugosa | reverse complement strand
AAGCCGTGACGCAGCGAAATTGACTGTTAACGCGCCAGCACGCTGCAACATGGGTTCGCTTTAAACGAAGGAAAAAAAGGGTGTTTATCTCGAAAGAAAACCACCATAAACTCGTGGCGACGCAGTAAAGACTAGCGGCGATATTTTTTTTCTTCTCGCTGTTAAAACTTTTTTTGTTTTTGTTTAAAGAATGAAAAACGATTTTATGTTTATTTTTTTTTTAGATATTTTTTTGTAAAAAAAAGTTGCCAAAACCCGCTAAATATAAGAAGGAGTATAAACATTATTTTCGTACGCACAAAACGTGTTATGTTGAACAACATGGTTGACGAGACATGTGTGCTATGTTGCCAGCATACTCTCGAACAACCATGCTGGTTCAAAAGATCAGACGAGTATGTTGAGGGAACATACTGGCAGCATATGAGCAGACTAGAAAACTTGGTCGTACCAACAAGCTCTCATACGACCGTTGTATCGTGTGTACAGAGCAGTTGGTACAACAAGTTGTATTGTGCAAAACACGCATGCTTTTATTACAAATATGAGGAAGAATATAAATCGCCCAAAACCGTTGAAAAAAAATGTTTTTTTATAGATTTTTTTTTTATTTGTATTTTAGCAAAAAGTAAGAAATTTGTTTTTGTTTTTTTCAAAATTGTCGCTCTTCTTTTTTTTATAGCGGCGATCAGAAATGACGCAGCGGTGCTCAAATACCACCAAAAGAAAGCTCTATTTGTGGGAAAAAAAGGAAGCAAATTTCGCTTGGGTACAACGTCGCACGACCGCGCAATTGTCAGTTAAAGCGACGCAGTGCCGAATCGCAAAAAGTGCTTTGGTCCTAAAGTGGGAAATCCTTCCGGGGCTGAAGTGGTTAATGTAAATAATATAACTGGGTACTAACATTTTTAGGTAAAGTTGATCCAGGGTGTATCCGATTGCCTCTTGGGGGATCAGGAAGGAATTTTTTTCCCCTGTTATAGCAAATTGGATCATGCTTTGCTGGGGTTTTTTGCCTTCCTCTGGATCAACTGTGGGTGAAGGATTGTATACGGGATTGTTTTGGTTAAATATTTTTTTTTTTTTTTTTTGGTTGAACTGGATGGACTTGTGTCTTTTTTCAGCCTGACTAACTATGTAACATCAAATATACTGGAGTTCCTTCAAACGGGTCTTGATCTGGGCTTCAGTCTGGGCACTCTTAAAGTGCAAGTATCAGCAATCTATGCCGCAACCAACACAAGGTGGGCGGAAGACCCTCTGGTAATCAAATTTCTTAAAGGAGTTCTTAAAAGGAGACCACCTAGTAAGCGCTCCTTTCCAAAATGGTACCTCCTGATAGTAGAGGCCTTAGCCAGCCATCCTTTCACTCCCACAGAGGAAGTTTATATTTGGAATCTCACTCTGAAAACCACCTTTCTACTAGCTATTACTTCTGGCAGAAGGATCTCAGGACTGCATGCCTTAGGCATAGGAGACGAACATATATCCTTTTTCCCAAACAGAGTTGAGCTGCGCCCTCTCAGGGGTTTTATGCCTAATGTCACGACTCCGGCTTACTTAAAGGAGTCTTGGTCATTTCCAATATTTTCAGATCTGGATTCAGGCTCCTGTCAAGAATTGGATGTCTCTAAAGTCCTCAGGGCCTACTTAGAAGCGACTAACAGTTTTAGAGACTCTGAAAGACTGTTCATCATCCCATGGGGAAGAAACAGAGGCAAGGAGGCCTCTAACCGAACCTTGGCCTCGTGGATTGTGAAAATGATTCAAAAAGCTTACAGGGTGAAGAAGATGGAGCCACCTTCTCCACTGAATGTGCACTCAACAAGGGCAGTTTCAGCCTCATGGGCAGTAAGGGCGAATGTATCCTTGGACACAGTCTGCAGGGCCGCCACCTGGTCCTCTCGGCACACTTTTCTCAAGCATTACCATATTGATCCAGGGGCTCTTACTCCAGTGGAGTTCGGAAGGAATGTGGTGCAGGCTGTTCTGGCAGAACCTAATTAATATTCTTTATGTATGGCATTAATCCATCCCGTGTCTGCTAGTTATTTATCACAGGTGTGCTTCCATGGAGGCAGCGGGAAAACGGAAAATTGTATCACACTTACCGTAATTTTCCTTTCCCGGTGCCTATCCATGGCAGCATACGCTCCCACCCTTGGTATTTCTATATTACGGAGAATGCTGGGGAGGGACTACGTCTTTAATTTATGCTATTCCCTGGTCCTGAGGGAGGAGTCGAGGCGGAGCTCTATCACAGGTATGCTGCCATGGATAGGCACCGGGAAAGGAAAATTATGGTAAGTATGATACAATTTTCTGTTTGTTTTACAAAATTTTCGTTTTTTTTCCCATTTAGTGCTCAAAAAATAAACACCTCAATGGTGATTAAATACCACCAAAAGCTCTAATTGTGTGATAAAAAGGACAAAAATTTCATATGGGTACAGTGCAGTATGACTGAGTAATTGTCATTCAAAATGTGAGAGCACTGAAAGCTGAAAATTGGTCTGGTTAGGAAGGGGGTTTAAGGGCCCTGTGGTCAAGTGGTTAATATGGCAGGGGTGGACCTCAACGACCAGTTATTGGCCACGTACTTAATTGCCCGTAAGGCCAGACGCTGGTACAAAAAAGTGTCTTATACCTTTTTCAATTGGCTCTGCTGAACGCTTATGTGCTATACGAAGCATCAGGATGGACTGGATCCTTCCTTAAATTCTAAGAAAGAGATCGTCACAGCCCATCTGTTTCCAGACTGTGCATGCAAATGCAGTGAGCCGACTGCATGAGAGACACTTCCCAGAAGTCCTCCGTGGTACCCCAGGCCAAAGAACACCCCAGAAAAGATGTCGTGTCTGCAGATGACGCAGATATAGGCGGGACACCTGCACTTATTGTCCCTCCTGTCCTAACCAGCCTGGTCTCTGCATCGGTGAATGTTTCCAACGCTTCCACACACTAGTTTTAGAGCAACAAATTTTCAATGTGTAGCTATCTCAGTGTAGTGATACTGAGTCCCAGGCCAGAGCAACACGGAGTTCTCTTCCTGGTCATTTAAAGCAGCTGGATGGGGATTTGGGTGGACCAGAAACTCCGGGCCAGATCCAGCTCTGCCATGGTGGCTGGCAAAACCTGGGCCGGACTCTTTCTAAGTGACTCCACTCCAAGTGAATGCATGCAAGGCAAAAGATATTGACCGTCCACTATCTTGCCTCACATAGCATCACATATTCCCCCCTTCTGCTCAAGCCCCTGCAGCTGAGCAACTGTCACACCCATACAGTGGACCGGGAAATGGCATCCACATTGTGTTGTGGCTTTCCTGCCCTATGTTCACTGTAAACTTGTAGGGCTGTAGGGCCAAAAACCACGTTGTCTCCCAACTACTTTTTCCCTGTTGTCACACATCCAGTTCAGGGGAGCATGGTCGGTGACCAGTCTAAACGGCCTGCCTAACAAATAATACTTCAGCGTCTTCAAGGCCCATTTAATAGCGAGGCATTCTTTCTCGACGATGGCATCATTTTTTTTATGCCTGTTTAATTTTCGGCTCAGGTTTACAACCGGGTGCTCCTCCCCGTCTCGGATTTGGGACAGTACACCACAAAATCCTTGGTGAAGTCCGGGGTCACAAGCACAGGTTGTACACAGAGGGCTTGTTTTAACTTCTGAAAAGCTTTCTCGGCTTCAGGGTTCCACTTTACCATGACCGACCCTCTACCCCTTGTCAGGTCCGTCAGGGGGACAGTGATGGTGGCAAAGTCGGGTAAGCGCCTATGATACCCCGTGATCCCCAGGAATGCACGCACCTGCTTTTTAGTTAGAGGTTGGGGCCAACTCTGGATTGCCTCTAGTTTGTTGGTTTGTGGTTTAACGAGTCCCCAACCAATAATTTGGCCAAGGTATTTGGCCGATGGCACATTTTTATGGGTTGGCCGTGAGACCAACTTTCCCAAGGGAATCTATCACTGCTTGCACTCGGGGCCTACATCATCCAAGTAGGTGGCTGCATAGGAGCGGTGCAGTCTCAAGGTTTTATCCATCATTTTTTAGAATGATGCAAGGACACCGTGTAACCCAAATGGCATCTGCTTGTATTGAAATGACCCTTCAGGGGTAGAAAAGGCAGTCTTCTCCTTTGCTGTCTCTGTTAGGGGTATCTGCCAATAGCTCTTAGTTAGGTCTAGGGTTGTTATTTATTGGGCACCTCCCAATCGGTCTATAAGTTTCTCAACCCAAGGCATCGGGTATGCATCAAACTTGGAAACACTATTTAACGTTCTAAAGTCATTACAGAACCTGATAGTGCCATCGGGCTTCGGGACCAACACTATGGGGCTCGACCAGTCACTGTGGGACTCCTCTATCACTTCCAATTCTAACATGGTTTTGGTATCTTTTGCCGCTGCCTCTCGACTAGCCTCACGGATTCTATAGGGCTTCACATTTATGCAAACAGCTGGTTCCATGATTATGTCATGCTGGATCACTGAGGTCAGTCTGGGTAAAGGGGGAAAAAGTCTATTTTTACTCACAAATTCCTTAACGTCATTTTGTTGCGTTACAGACAAGGACTCGGTTATAGGGACGTCAGGGGTCATTGGTACCCTGTCCTTTTGAGGAGGGGAGATGGTCAGTAAACTCTGTCTTTCCATGGTTTTAAGAGATTAACTTGGTAAATTTGCTCCGGTTTTCGCTTCCCTGGTTGGTAAACTTTGTAGTTTACCTCCCCTACTCTTTCCCTAACCTCAAAGGGACCCTGCCTCTTGGCCAGAAATTTACTTTCGACAGTGGGGGCCAGTATCAGCACTGTATGTGCTCTATACCCAGTCCTCAAGGATCCCCAAGACCTTCCTGGCTTCTTTGGCCAATTTTCAGGTCTAGAGCCCTTAGTCTCTTTAGCTGTAGCAGTCTTATCAAACTTCCCCACTTCCTTGGACCCTGGAACGCCAGGTGATCTTTCCCCCCTAGATACATCGGAGTGGGGCGCAGAAGTTCTCAGCAGCACTGTATCTCTCCACGAGGTCCACCAGTTGGTTTGCCTTTTTGGGGTCCCCATGGCTGACCCACTTCCTCAAAGTAGCAGGGAGTGGGCGCAGATACCGGTCCATGACCACACGCTCTACGATCTGAGGGCCTTGCAAAGTCTCTGACTGTAACCACTTCCTTGTGAGATGGATCAAGTCAAACATTTGGGAGCGGGGTGGCTGTTCCATGCGGTAGGTTCATTGATGCACCCGTTGAGCCCGGACTGCCATGGTGACACACAGGCGTGCGAGTATCTACATTTTTAGAGACTCAGTCCTGGGCCTTATCGGGTTCCAAAAACAAAATAGGCCTTTTGGGGCTAACCTGTCAGAAAAGGTGCTAACAGTCCCGACCATTGTTCTTTTGGCCATCCTTTACGAAGAGCGACTCGTTCAAAAGTCGTGGGTACGCCTTCACGTCATCCGCAGATGCCATCTTCTGCAGGTGGTAAGAGGCACGTACCAACTTTGGTTCCACTGCCACGGGAGGGGTGGACCTCTTTTTTTTTAACTGCACCAGAGCCTCCACCATCTAGTGGTTGATCTCCTGTTGGGCTTCATGCTGTCAGCGACTCTCCTTCCACAGTGCTGCAGCGGCTTGGCGACTTTCCTCCTGCGCTACAATGGCTTGTGCAACTTGGAGGTTGGTCTCCCGTTGGGCCACAGTCGCCTGTAGCAAGGCCTTCAATATCTCCTCCATGTTGGAAAGTTGCCCCCTGAATCCACCATGTGTGGGAGATTAGCTTGTGGGGATCACCTTTCCTGGGAAAAAGGCAGCTTGAAGGCAAACTTTCAAAAGTTTGGCGGGTTGCCAGTTTTATTTGATAATAGGTTGCAAATCATAAAACAAACGAAATACCAAAAACAGCTCCTTGCCATGCGGTGCTTAACTATACAATGCAGGATACCTCTCTATACGGCGTCTGGCTCGTCCCAGACCCCTCCAAACAAAACAAATGCAAACCTTTTATTTTTGAGTCCTTTAAGGCAACAAATTTCCAAGGTGTAGCTCTCTGTGTAGTGATACTGAGTCCCAGGCCAGAGCAACACTGAGTTCTCTTCCTGGTCATTTAAAGCAGCTGAAAGGGGATTTGGATGGACCAGAAATTCCGGGCCAGAACTAGCAGCTCTGCCACGGTGGCTGGCAAAACCCGGGCCGGACTCTTTCTAGTCCAGTCCAAGTGAATGCATGCAAGGCGACAGATATCGCCCGTCCACTATCTCGCCACGCATAACGTCACACAGGTCTTTGAGTAGTTATACTGGTATGATGCCTGCAGGTATAGGTATAATCTTAGTATCATTCCTTTCAGCCGGCGGTCGGCTTTCATGTAAAAGCAATCCTAGTGGCTAATTATCTTCTAGACTGCTTTTACAAGCAGTCGGAGGGCACGCCCCCCTCCCACCAGTTGACCATAGAGCTGATCAAAGACTAGAATGGCTCCAATCATCTCTTTGGCCTAAAAATGGAAGCTACGCGTATTTCCCTTTGGTTTCGCAGGTTATAAACCGTGCCATTGGGAAAGCATCTTATCACACCGATCTTGATCTAGAGCCTAATAGAATAAAAAAAAAAAATACCCAACATTACCTATTTTTATCATAGGGGATATTTAAATTCCCTGTGATAACGATAAAAATAATAAAAAAATGAAAGGGACAGTGTAAAAATAAAATAAAAAGCAAAATAAATAATTAAAAAAAGATGCACCTCTGTCCCCCCCGTGCACGCGCGCAAAGGTGAACGCAAATGTCGGTCTCCTCTTGTATGTAAACAGCATTTGCACCATGCATGTGAGGTGTCTCCACGAACGTCTGATCAAGGGCAGTAATTCTAGCAGTAGAACTGCTCTGTAAATCTAAAGTGGTAACCTGTAAAGGCTTTTAAAAATGCATATAGTTTGTCCCCACTGCGCGAGAGTGCGTAATTTTAAAGCATGTTGTGTTTGGTATCCAAGATCATCTTTTATATTTCACCAAACATTTGGGCAATATAGTGTGTTTTTGCTCATTAAAATTCAAAAAAGTGTTTTTTTTTCCAAAAATTTTTTTAAAAAATCACTGCGTAAATACTTTGTGAAAAAAAAATTGCAACGTCCAACATTTTAATCTGTAGGGCCTCTGCTTTAAAAAAAATATATAATGTTTGGGGGTTCAAAGTAACTTTCTAGCAGAAAAAACATTTTTTCATGTAATCAAAAGTGTCAGAAAAGAAGAGTGGGTGATGTTGGGCATAAAATGTCAGGACAGTTCAAAACCCCCCAAAATTACCCCTTTTTGGAAAGTAGACACCCTAAGTTATTTGCTGAGAGGCATGTTGTTACAAGTTTCGGCAAAAGTGACATTTTTTTGTTGTCACTAAATGATATATTGCTCGAACATGCCATGGGTATGTGTGGAATTACACCCCAAAATACATTTTGCTGCTTCTCCTGAGTATGGGGATACCACATTTGTGGGACTTTTTGGGAGCCTAGCCGCGTACAAGACCCCAAAAACAAATTGCCACCTTCAGGATTTCTAAGGGCTTAAAATGGGGATTTCACTTCCTCACTACCTATCACAATTTTGGAGGCCCTGACATGTCAAGATAGCACAACCCCCCCCCCCCCCTCCTTCCCCAAATGACCCCATTTTGGAAGTAGACATCCCAAGCCATTTCCTGAGAGGCATGTTGAGTCCATTGAATATTTTATATTTTGTCACAAGTTTCAGGAAAATTTACATTTTGTTTCCCACAAAGTTTTCAGTAAATTATATATTGCTCGAACATGCCATGGGTATTTGTGGAATTACACCCCAAAATACATTCTGCTGCTTCTCCTGAGTATGGACCCTAAAATCCAATCACCGCCTTCAGGCTCTCTAATGGTGTAAAATGGTGATTTTACTCCTTACTACCTATTAGTTTTGGAGGTCCTAAAATGTCAAGATAGCACAAATTCACCACAAATGACACCATTTTGTAAAGTAGACACCCCAAAGTATTTGCTAAGAGGCATGGTGAGTATTTTGCAGCTCTCATTTGTTTTGGAAAATTAAGAAATAAACAGAATTTTTTTTTTTTACTTTTTTCAATTTTCAAAACTGTGACAAAAAGTGAGATCTGAAAATTACTCAACATGCCTCTCAGCAAATAGCTTGGAGTGCCTACTTTCCAAAATGGGGTCATTTGGGGGGGGTTGTGCTGCCTGGGCCTTTCATGGCCTCAAAACTGCTAGGTAGTGAGGAGTGAAGTAAAAAATTTACGCCCTTAGAAAGCCTGAAGGCGGTGCTTGGTTTTCGGGGTCATGCACTCGGCTAGACCGCCAAACAGTCTCACATATGTAGTATCCCCATACTCAGGAGAAGCAGCAGAATGTATTTTGGGGTGTTGTTTCACATATACCCATGACATGTTTGAGCAATATATCATTTAGTGACAACTTTGTGGAAAAAAAAAATTGGCATTTTCCCGAAACTTGTGACAAAATATAAAGTATTCCATGGACTCAACATGCCTCTCAGCAAATAGCTTGGGGTGTCTACTTGGGGTTTGGGCTATCTGGCCATTTCATGGCCTTCGAAACTGTGATAGGTAGTGTGGAGTGAAATCAAAAGTTTACACCCTTAAAAATCCTGAAGTCAGTGATTGGTTTTTGAGGTCCTATACGTGGCTAGGCTCCCAAAAAGTCTCACATATGTGGTATCCCTGTACTCAGGAGAAGCAGCAGAATGTATTTTGGGGTGTAATTCCACATTTGGGGGGGGGGCGTTTACTGCCCTTCTATTATATCAAATGTACCCTAGTTTGTAGACACTATAACTTTTGCGCAAATCAATAAATAAACGCTTATTGACCTTTTTTTACACAAGAGATGTGGCTGAATGCATTTTGGCAAAAAATTAAGTTTATTGTATTTTTTAATAACAAAAAGTTAAATATTTTTTTTCAAAATTTTCATTCCTTTTTCGTTTATATCGCAAAAAATAAAAAACGCAGAGGTGATCAAATACCACCAAAAGAAAGCTCTATTTGTGGGAAAAAAACATCAATTTTGTTTGGGTACCGCACAATTGTCAGTTAAAGTGGCGCAGTGCTGTATCGCAAAAAGTGCTTTAGTCAGGAAGGGGGTAAATCCTTCTGGGGCTGAAGTGGTTAAGGGGGTAAATCCTTCCGGGGCTGAAGTGGTTAAGGCATGTGTAGTAATTCTATTTGTTTCTCTTTGCTGTACCAGTTAATATACCTTTTGCTCTGCACACCAACTACATATTATATACAAAGGTGCAACGTTGTCCTGCTTCACTGATTTCTGTTTTCTGTTGCAGAAATGCTGAAAAAATTCTTGGATATTTAAATTCTCATGTTCTGAGCTATGATCTTATTCCACCACATATCAACTTCTCTCACCTGACCACAGTAGATTATGCGGAAATGTATCAAGTCATTAAAACTGTAAAAGAGGAACACTTTCAAGATCTTCACCTTGATGCATGTTTGCTGGAGGATGAACTAGATAAGGTATGACTATGTATTGTACTGTACATTTTAGAAAATATTTTGCAGAGAGAATGCCAACATGTATTACAGTAACGTAAACAATATGTGCAGCTTCTCTATACATGTAAAGCAATAAAGTCCTATTAATTGATGATATACTGTATATTAACTGATGATATATTGAATCAAAAAAGTCCCAGAATAAAGTGTATTCCAATGAGTAAAAAATGGATATTAATGAGAGGAAAAAAAAGGGGTGTGTCCCAGTGTCCAAAGAAATCCTTCCACAAAGGATCCTGCTCCTCTAAAGCATGACTGCTTGTGCTGTGTAATTTGCACCCCTGTATAACCTAAAATACCTGGCTGATCCTGCTTGGTTCTACCCACCTCCCTGTAAACTGACCATGCTTAATCATGGCATCTGAGCCCTGACACCACGGTCAGCTTACTTGCCATTCCATCATCTGCTGCGTCTCCTCTCTGCTCTCCTCTGCCCCCCCCCCCCCGCCTGTCAGCTCTATGTGTGAACCGCCCCTCCCCTTCTAGCACCATTCTGTGCAGTATACAAATTACTGCTCACAATCACTGCCAGCCCCTCTACTAGGATAACATATAGTATACAGTGTATGCTGTTTTGTAAAATTCGTCCCCTAAATACCTTATCTCTTCTCGATGATCAGCGGTCACGTGGCCGCCCGTTGCGCTCTCTCAGAGGGAGATCTCGTGGCAGATGACAGAGGGGGATCTTAACCCCTCCCTCTGTAGTACATACATCGGAGGAAGAGAGCGACGGGTGATCACGTGCCCGCTGATCGGCGAGAAGAAATAAGGTATTTAGAAGAAGAACTTTACAAAACAGCATACGCTATATACTACATATTATTCTAGCAGAGGGGCTGGCAGTGATTGTGAGCACTGCCTGAACAATCCTTATAAATCCACTTACTACGATGACCGCCAATTACGATCCCTGGAAATGGCGGCGTGACGTCAGTGTGTATTCCAGTCCTAATGCATTTCTTGCAAGGGCACGTGCAAAATTACTACACTATATGAGATCCTTCAGAGTGGCTCTATGTGGTGAGCACCCTTTTCCTTGAAGAGGGTGAGCAGCTCTTGTATGCACAGTGTGATGCTTCCCTCTGGAAAACATTGGAGCTTTGGATACCCGTGGACCTATCTAGCAGTTGGATGGCTGTGTACGAGAGGCTGGAAGTTTCTATCTGATATTGAAGCACTGCTTGCTGCTAAAGGCAGCATAGAATCTGGTGAGTGCATTATTAGCCCTGAGCATAAGAGGTGTGTGTTAAGATTCAAGGTGGAAGGTTTTCTTTGGACACTTTTTTTCTCATTGGTATACTGTAACTTTGTATAGAGGTGCTGCACATGATTATGCTTCAGTTGGATTTTGTATGTAGACCTATTGCTAGCTGCCTTCTCTATAACTCTAGCGCAGACTTCATTTTTACTATTTATATTGTATTACAGCACATAGACATACAATTAGTAGGTAAGCTAAACATAGCATTAACCACTTGAAGACCTAATCTGACACTTCTCTCCTACATGTAAAAATCTGTATTTTTTTGCTAATTAAATTACTTAGAACCCCCAAACATTATATATTTTTAAAGCAAGAGGCCCTAGAGCATAAAAGGGTGGGTGTTGTAATTTTTTTTGTCACATGGTATTTGCACAGTAGTTATTCAAACGCAAAAAATAGTGATGGCGGCAAATTACTCCCAAAATAGTTCCCCTAAATTGTACTAAAATATGCTGTATATTGTTTAAAGATAATCTGCTTTTAAACTGCGTGAAAAAGTGATTTCTACACTGAAATCTCTTAAGTCTGAGAAGAGATACATTTCCGGTCTCTTTACATTTAGGTGCACAGCTAAGCACAACTGAGCATGCTCAGACACAAAACAACTCCGTTTTTAACTGTCATTGAATAATTCCCTGAGTTAATAGTAAATGCCAAAATGAGAGTTGATTTACACAGCTTTTTTTTTAGGAGTGAACATGAGTTATGTAACCCAAATGCAATTTTCAGCCATTCATTCTAATGGTACAGTTGTTATTTCCCCCAAAGAAATCCTTTTCATGTTGAGATGAAATGTATCTTTCTCTCAAAGAAATTGTCCTTGCAACTATGTTGTAATTTTGATAATCTATTTTGTTTTTAAGAATGCCAGAATAATCTTTTCATGTTTTGGTAAAATATTTTTTTCTGTCACTTTCACTTGTTGATATCTATCTCTCAAAAATATTTCCACAAACTCGCACAGGTATCTTTACAAACCACAAGCAATGCCATTGCTTATGGAAAATTGAGTCCCATTTTTTTATTTTTATTCTTTCCAAATGACTCTAATTTGAGCCCAAAAAAATGTGATATGTGTACCAACATCAGAAATAGAAATGTCATTACCAATAATCAGAGGGTAACATTACTATTCTACGCTCATGCAGCAAGAACCACCAAATATCACAGAATACATTTAGAAGATTAACTCCTGACTAATGTAATTCCAATATATTCCTAGAAATGCAGTATCTGTGTATTTATGTGTAGAAGGACTTGACATGCAGTAGCCCCATGGTTTAAAAGGTAGCAATTCTTTCTACCATTGCAGACATCCTGAGTTTCATTACCAAGCATGTCACTTAATGTAGAGATGTTGTTTGTCCTCTCTATGTTGTTAAACATAACTCCTGACTCAGGGCCTTACCTAAATTATGTCTAAATGTAGTATTTGTTTAGGAGGGTTCCACCACCATTGCAAATCTTGGCAGATACACTAGCTAAGCAATTGGGACGCCTGCCTTTACATGCACATGAACTTTAATGGCATCCCAGTCTTAGTCCGTAGGGTTCAATATTGAGTTGGCCCACCCTTTGCAGCTATAACAGCTTCAACTGTTCTGGGAGTGCCTGACTTCACAAATGCACTTCTGGAAGAATGGCCAAACATTCCCATAGACACACTCCTAAACCTTATGGACAGCCTTTACAAAAGATTTGAAGCTGTTATAACTGCAAAGGGTGGGCCAAATCAAATTTGAACCCTATGGCCTAAGACTGGGTTGCCCTTAAAGTTCATGTGCATGTAAAGGCAGGTGTCCCAATACTTTTGGCTATCTGGCAAGATTTGCAATGGTGGTGGAACCCTCCTACACATAAATACTACATTTAGACATAATTTATGTAAGGCCCTGAGCCACGAGTTATGGTTACCAATATAGTGAGAACAAACAACGTCTCTCCATGAAGTGGTGTGTTTGGATTTCAAACCTGGGAACTAAGCTCTTTTAGGCAGCTCTGTTACCTTGTGAGCTACACAGCTTATGCAGATTGAACCTGGAGGAACTTGACTGGCCTGCACAGAGTCCTGACCTCAACAGAACACTTTTGGGATGAATTAGAGTGGAGACTGCAAGCTAGACCTTCTCGTCCAACATCAGTGCCTGACCTCACAAATGCACTTCTTGAAGAATGGTCAAACATTCCCATAGACCAGTGGTTCTCAACTCCTATCCTCAGGACCCACCAACAGGCCAGATTTTAAGTATTACCTTGGGGAGATGCAGACTAGAATACTGCAATCCCTGAGCAGCAAATTATATCACCTGTGATGCATTTCAGTTATCCTGCAAACCTGGCCTGTTAGTGGGTCCCGAGGACAGGAGTTGAGAACCACTGCCATAGACACATCCGTAAATCTTATGGACAGCCTTCCCAGAAGAGTTGAAGCTGTTATAGCTGCAAATGGTGGCCCAACTCTATACTGAAACCTGGGCTGCCATTATAGTTCGTGTGTGCACATTTCCCAATCCACCTGGCGCCCCAGTGATCGCTGGATCACATCCCGGATATGCTAATGCTTGTGTTGAAGTTTATATGTACCCCCTGCGTGGGTTTCTCACCACAATCCAAAAACAGGCTGGCATTTTATTTGTCTCTTGTCCAAATTGTAATGTAAGCAAGTTATTTTGGGACTTTAAATTGGAAGCTCATTGCAGCCAAGGACTTGGACATTTCAAATTGTAGGGTTTACACTGCACAGGTACATCGGGTTAGAAAACTATTGCTTGGATCAGTGTTTCTCAACTCCAGTCCACAAGGCGCCCCAACAGGTCATGCTTTCAGGATTTCCCTCAGATGAAACCACTGTGGTAATTACTAAGGCATTGAAACTGATCAAATCACTTGTGCAAAATAATGGAAAGCCTGGAAACACGACCTGTTGGGGGTACTTGAGAACAGGGTTGAGAACCACTGACTTAGAGTTTTGTCCTGGAGTTATACTGATCTGATGAACATAGCCAAGGGTTAACACAGCAAATAGTATTAGGTATTGCAGCCCTTTAGGTGAAATCAATGTGAACAGACAGATTGAAAGATACTGGTGGGCGTGTACTTCTATTGGGCCTGTGCCAGTGTGATAGCTTATATAAAGGGTTTCAGTGGTGGGGTTGGTTTGGCCTGATGAGAGGCCAGGTTTTTTGCTGTGGTTTTTGTGGGATAAGGAATGATATTGTGCATAAGGACAAATGCCCCACTAGAGCTGTTTGCTTAAAATTGTGGCTTAATTTGACCATGCTGTCTGATTTGGGTGTGTATTATTATACATTATTATTATTATACAGGATTTATATAGCGCCGACAGTTTGCGCAGCGCTTTACAATATTAGGGCAGACAGTACAATTACAATACAATTCAATACAGGAGGAATCAGAGGACCCTGCTCGTTAGAGCTTACAATCTAGGAGGGAGGGTTAAATGATACAAAAGGGCAGTAAACTGCGGGGGATGAGCTGATTGAGAAAAAAAAAGGAGTGTAGGATTTGGGGACATTCTGACCGATTGGGGTAGGGAGTTCCAGAGGATGGGAGAGGCTCGGGAGAAGTCTTGGAGGAGAGTATGAGAGGAGGTGATGAGGGAGCTGGAGAGCAGGAGGTCTTGGGAGGAGCGAAGAGGACGGTTAGGTTGGTATTTTGAGACAAGGTTGGTGATGTAGCTGGGAGCAGAGTTGTGGATGGCTTTATAGCATTTGTGTGTATTGTTTCTTGCCATGCATTCCTCTAGGAAAAAAAATACTCACCAATGTATGATGTGTAGAATGTGGGGTGGTGGGTGTTATTGTTTGTGCCTTTTTTAATATTATGTTGTAATGCTTTGCTAGAATGACTGTTAAGTATCTTTCTGTAATTTTGCAGCTAATGTGGGTGTTTAGTAGTTCTATGAAATGTGTGGGCTGTTATACACTGTGAAAGTAAAGCTGTGTCCACTGTGAGGTTTAGTCCAATTTTAGATTGTAAGCTCCTATGGGCAGGGCCCTTAGAACCCATTTGCTAACTGTTTTGCTAAATATAACATCATATATACTGTAAGTACTTTAATGCCAGTAAATATGTACATACTTGTGTTTCTTCTGGCAAAATAAAAGGAAATTGATTTTGCTTCTTGTTGTTCTCTTTTGTATCTTAGTTTTCAATTAGTTTTGGGAGGTGGGAGTTTTTGGATTACCTTCCTTAGGGCCAGTTCACACTGCTGTGGTGTCCGAGATCGGATGTGATTCGCACCGCAGTGCAAATCACATGCGATCTCTGTGCTATGCAAATTCAGCCATACAGATAGTTTGGCTGAATTTGCATTGCATCCTGACCAAACTCGCACAGGACCCATTTTTGGTTTTGCATCAGAATAGGATCGCATGGGTGTTCACACCCATGCAATCCGATTCCTGTCTGAGTTTCCAGTGCGATCTGCAAACTGATTTGGGGGGGTCATTAGCTTTCTATTGACACTCCCAGCAGTTTGCATATGGCAGTGAGAACTGCCTGTAAGTCGGGTGCGATGCGGAAACCCACAGTGGATTCACACCTGACTTGCAGGTAGTTCACATTGCCATATGCAAACTGCTGGGAGTGTCAATAGAAAGCGGACACCCCCAAATCAGTTTGCAGATCGCACTGCAAACTCCGACAGGAATCGGATTGCATGCGTCCAGACCCGAAGGGCCTGGTATGGACTGGGGGGGACCCCCAACGCAATGCTTTTTCAATGATCTTTATCTATATTGCTGGGAACCGGCAATACATTACAACCGCGAGCGATTTTAAATGACAATCTTTCCTTTACAAATATCATTTTGCGGTGGCACTGTTCTAAACATAAAACCAAAACCAATAGTCTCCTGCGCTCAGAGAACCTCTAACAGATGGTGCACAGTATTGCAGGGGCACTTAGTTCAATGCAAAGTCACAGTGGAGATGGTACTACTCAGAACATGTTGGTTTTGCTGCCCTCTTCAGGATCATGGGAATCCAAATATACTAGAGGAAAGACACAAACAAGAGGGGCGCACCGACCTCGTGCCATACCATTAAAAAGTTTATTAAAATCATAAAGATGGGTTAAATGATGAAAAAAAGTACCCTTTCATACCCTTAGGCTAGACAGGGACTATGGTATGGTATGATATAGCCTATTTGAGTATTCCTTTGTGGGAATAATCAAGATCAAAATCACTGCCCTGTAAGCACAAAAGGGAAAAGAAGAAAAACTGTTTGAACTGGTAATTGTAAAAATCAGGGTGTCATTCCCCCCACAACCCCCCAGAAATGGTGTCCCACTAAACTGACCTCTATGAAGGAGTCTGTATATTTCTGGGTGCCGTTCCTTGTTGCTAGAATCACCCCTGCCGCGGGCTGAGTGAGACGTCCATTTGGATCGTCTATACATCCTCCGTAAGTAGGCCAAAATGGCTGCTGTGAGGCAGGCCCCTCCCCACGCCCACCGCACATCGATAGTGTGGGCAGTATGTTTCCGGGCATGTGCGGCAAAGGGGAAAAGCCATGTATGTCCAGAAATGGCTGGGCTACAAAAAGCTCCCTGCTACGATGCCATGAGGACCGGTGTCTGACAAACATGACACACACAAACAGAGTGCGGACATAGCCCCCTCATACGCTGTAGGCGGTGAAGGAATGCGAGAAGCGAGACAGCCTTACCAAGAGTCACATCTCAAAGACTGCCAGAACATACCATCCAAACATATGGAATAAATACACACACATACATTACACAAGGGAAGTCCGAGAGGGAGCATGAATGCCCCCCCTCACATTCAGCCACATCAAACCACAAATCTCCATACATCCAGCAATTCGCACATCCATGGCCAGGAGATGCGTCTCTCATACCCTATTGCTGAATAAATAGATAGATGAAATATTGAGATGTTGTGATATGAAATAAGTATCAAATATATTTTGATTTAAAAATGTTTTTTATATATATATATATATATATATATTTATTTATGGTCGTGGCCCTCTGACCGAAGATAGATGTGGATCACATAAACACACGAGAAGACTCACAACATAAATAGACCTGAGGTGTGCCCTGGCCATCTGGTCGGTATGCTAAGCAAAGGGGGCATACCCTATAAAAGTGATGGAGATTATGGAGAAGAATGTGCTGAGAAGTGCTCTAAAAAGGGGGATGGGAGGGAGGGTATCGTACACTGGAACTGACAGAGCATGGGAGAGTGAGCTGCTTAAATACCCTCCAGGCTCCTCCCATAAGTTTAGGCCACCATACTGGCCTTATTTATGGTCATCGCCCTTTGACCGAAGATAGATGTGGATCACATAAACGCGCGGCAAAAATATCCAGTTTTAGGGAAGTAGTCCTTTATTGGTACTGTGATCACAGAGCAAGTTGAGTGAAGGTTTATGCCATCTCCAGCTGAGGATTTGGAATGTATCTAGCAAAGCTGCCGGACTTCCATTTACCTAATTCCTTGATCACTGTGTGGTACTCCGTGCTGAGATGCAGCCGAGGCTGCTCCGATTCGGAAGGAATATCTGGAGTTCCCGACCGCGATCAAGGCCTAAGTTGACCCCTAGGATCTTAACGTGCCTGATAAATTGGCTGCCACTCAGAGGGCTGGTTGGAAACGGCAATGATGGACTAGAGTCAGATTGACTGGGCAGGTGAGGCAGTAGCCGGTTGAGTACCACCACTGGGCACCAGGCGTTGTTAGTCTGAAAGAGGTTGATGTCGACCCCCGGGTCCGGATTGTTGAGTTCTGGAGACCGCGAGATGAAGGACGTAATAGTCTTAAATGTTAGTCAGGTGGCATCTGTATAGTATCTGGCTGCTAGTGCCACTGAAAGTGAATTCACTAGGCCAGAGAACATGGTAAAAGGCCAGGTAGATGGCCACTTGGACAACTAGACTGGGCAGAACCCCAAACGGGAACGTGCCAGGATTTTAGACATGTCCCTAAAGATAGCATTTGTGGTGGGTAAGCATTTGCCATTGGCTACGGGCTGATGTTTCTGGATGCCATGTAGGAGGGATCTCATTGTGTGGGCTGTGAACACAGATGGCTTTAAGGACAGGAAATGCTGGAGGCCAGCTGGGTATAGCTTGATAGTGTTATGAGAAAGAGCCAGCTGCGTGTGGCAATACGATACAAAGAATAGGACATTCCTTGCATCCCTGGCCCTTGCTCCGGGGCGTGGGCTGCTGCCCTAATGGTATAGAGTTAACAAAAGGGGGGATGACTGACTAAAACTGGAGACATGAAGGATTTCTGGTGGCCATGGCCCTACGAATCAATGATGGCCAAAAATTGCAGCGATGCCTGTGGAGGCTGCGGTATCCGTGACTACCTGAGGTGATAAAGCTGATGCTAACGGAATAAACATAGATATGTTGTTCCAGTTTGCGTGGATTTCATCCCACATTGTCATATCCATTATTGCTGCTGGGTCCAGCCTGAGAACTTGATCGGGGTTTGTACCTAAGAGAGGAAGACTAAGAGGCGTAACATGAAGAACCGCCCTTGAGGGATAATCGTCATGGCAAAGTTAAGCATCCCTAATCGGGATTGTGGCTGCCTCTTAGTACGCCCTGCGAAAGGGTAAAGGCGTGAATGTCTGACTTGATTCGGGCTAATTGGTCGGGAGGTAGGGCTCTGCTATGGGCACGTAGATTGCCAAATCCCTCTCTTAATGCATATTTAACCACATCAGTACCTGGCACGAAAACCCCCTTCCTGTCCAGGCCATTTTTCAGCTTTCAGCGCTATCACACTTTGAATGACAATTACTCAGTCATGCAACACGGTACCCATATGAAATTTGCGTCCTTTTTTTCACACAAATAGAGCTTTCTTTTGGTGGTATTTAATCACTAGGGGGGGGTTTATTTTTTGTGCTATAAATAAAAAAAGATTGAAAATTTTGTGAAAAAATGCCTTTTTCTTTGTTTCGGTCATAACATTTTGCAAATTAGTAATTTTTCTTTGTAAATTTTGGCCAAAATTTATACTGCTACCTATCTTTGGTAAAAATAACTCAAATAAGTGTATATCATTTGGTCCTTGTGTAAGTTATAGAGTCTACAAGCTATGGTGCCAATCACTGAAAATTGATCACTCCTGTTCACACCTGATATTCTGACAGCCTATCTCATTTCTTGAGACCCTAACAAGCCAGGAAAGTACAAATACCCCCCAAATGACTTTTTGGAAAGTAGACATTTCAAGGTATTTAGTAAGAGGCATGGTGAATTTTTTGAAGCCGTAATTTTTTTCCCACAATTCTTTGCAATATATGAAGATTTTTCTTTTCTTTTTTTTTTTTTTCACAAAATGGTCATTGTAACAGGTTATTTCTCACACACAGCATATGCATACCCCAAATTACACCCCAAAACAAATTCTTCTGCTCCTCCTGAGTATGGTGATATCACATGTCTGAGACTTTTTCACAGCCTGGCCACATACAAAGGCTCAACATGCAGGGAGCGCCGTCAGGTATTCTAGGGACATAAATTACACATCTAATGTCATGACGACCTATCACATTTTTGAAGGCCCTGGAGCACCAGGACAATGGAATTGCCCACAAAATGACCCCATTCTGGAAAGCAAACACCCCAACGAATAATCATTGAGGCATAATGAGTCTTTTGAATGGTTCATTTTTTTTCCAGTAGTTTTTGCAAAATGTGGGAAAAAAATGAAAACGCATTTTTTTTACACAAAGTTGTCCATTTATAAGCTATTTCCAACATATAGCATGTACATAGCAAAAAATGACACCCCAAAATACATTCTGCTATTCCTCCTGAGTATGGCGACACCACATGTGTGAGACTTTTACACAGCCTGACCACATACTGAGGCCCAACATTGAACTAGCACCTTCAGGCGTTCTACAAGCATAAATGACACATCTCATTTCTCAACACCCTATTACACTTTTGAAGGTCCTGGAGCACCAGGACAATGGAATTGCCCACAAAATGACCCCATTTTGGAAAGAAAACACCCCAACGTATAATCTATGAGGCATAATGAGTCTTTTGAACATGTCCTTTTTTTCCAGAAGTTTTTGGAAAATGTGGAAAAAAATTAAAACGCTTTTATTTTTACAAAAAGTTGTCCATTTATATGATATTTACAACACATAGCATGTACATAGCAAAAATGACACCCAAAATACATTCTACTACTCCCCCCAAGTATGGCGATACCACATGTGTGAGACTTTTACGGGTGATGTTTACTCATGGGTGTGACAGTCACTGACAGGTGATTGGCGATGGGCACTAATGGGTGACTGGCTGTGGTCACTGATGGGTGATGGGTGCCTGGCGGTGGTCACTGATGGGTGAGGGTGTCTGGTGGTGGTCACTGATGGGTGAGGGTGACTGGCGGTGGTCACTGGTGGGTCATGGGTGACTGGTGGTGGTCACTGATGGGTGACTGGTGGTGGTCACTGATGGGTGACTGGTGGTGATCACTGATGGGTGACTGGTGGTGGTCACTGATGGGTGCCGCGTGTCTGGGGGTGGTCACTGATGGGTGCCGCGTGTCTGGGGGTGGTCACTGATGGGTGCCGCGTGTCTGGGGGTGGTCACTGATGGGTGCCGCGTGTCTGGCGGTGGTCACTGATGGGTGACGCGTGTCTGGCGGTGGTCACTGATGGGTGACGCGTGTCTGGCGGTGGTCACTGATGGGTGACGCGTGTCTGGCGGTGGTCACCAATGGGTGACCGGTGTCTGGTGGTGATCATTAATGCATGACGGGTAACTGGCGGTGGTCACAGATGCGTGACAGTTGAGTGGCGGTGGTCACATATGTGTGACGGGTGACAGGTGACTGGTGGTGGTCACTGATGGGTGACGGGTGACAAGTGACTGGCAGTGATCACTGAAGGGTGACTGGCGGTGGTCACTGAAGGGTGACTGGCGGTGGTCACTGATGGGTGACTGGCGGTGGTCACTGATGGGTGACTGGCGGTGGTCACTGATGGGTGACGGGTGACTGGCGGTGGTCACTGATGGGTGACTGGCGGTGGTCAGTGATGGGTGACGGGTGGCTGGCGGTGGTCACTGACGGGTGACATGCCACGGTCACTGACGGGTGATGGGTGACAGGTGCTCTTTATGATGGCAGTCTGATGACAGGTACACTTTATGATGACAGGTACCCTTTATGGGGGCATATGTGGTGACTGTTGGGGTGACTGGTGTATTGGGGGGGGGCAGGGGGGGTCAGTGTCAGTGTGCTTTTACTTTGCAGATCAGTAACTCACTGATCCCAGCTCTTCTCTCCTCACACTGGACACTGTGTGAGGAGAGAAGACTGGGTAAAAGTGAGTTACCGCTCTGTTTACACTGGATGTGATCGGCTGTGAAGTAGATCACAGCCGATCACAAGGTATCAGCCGCCGGCCGGCGGCTGATACCAGTGTCGGTGATAGGCAGTGTTCCCCAGGACCAATGGCTGTTCACCCCTGTCGGTGAATCGGCGTGAGAGCCGGGATGCGCGCGCCCGATCGCGCGCAATCCCGGCTTTAAGGGAGGACATCATATGACGTCCACCCGCAGTAATAGGAGGTCCGCCCCGCCGTCATTTGACGGTGGGCGGACCTGAGGTGGTTAATCAGTACAGTTGTCGTCCCAAATACAATACAATACAAACACACTACAACACATGACATCACTTCAACTTTTTTTATTCTGTCGTAGGAGAATTTTCTTGACTTTAGTAAACGCTTCCGATTCGATCTGAGATTATGAAAACAATAATATGCAGCACCTCCCCTATATAAAGTGATATAGTGACAATAATCCAATTTGGTGAACAATAGATCTATAAACACATGACAATTGCTTGTTCAGTGTCCATATAAATGTCATAAATGATGAAAAACATGTATATAAAAGTCTTTAACTACTTGACCACTGGGCACTTAAACCCCCTTCCTAACCAGACCAATTTTCAGCTTTCAGCGCTCTCACATTTTGAATGACAATTACTCAGTCATGCAACATTGTACCCATATGAAATGTGCGTCCTTTTTTTCACACAAATAGAGCTTTCTTTTGGTGGTATTTAATCACCATTGGGTTTTTTATTTTTTGCGCTATAATTAAAAAAAGACCAAAAATGTTGTAAAAAAAATAATTTTTCTTTGTTTCTGTTATAAAATTTTGCAAATTAGTAATTTTTCTTCATAAATTTTGGCCAAAATTTATACTGCTATATATCTTTGGTAAAAAACAAAAACAAATTAGTGGATATTATTTGGTCTTTGTGAAAGTTATAGAGTCTACAAGTTATGGTGCCAATCACTGAATATTGATCACACCTGATATACTAACGGCCTATCTCATTTCTTGAGACCCTAACAAGCCAGGAAAGTACAAATACCCCCCAAATGACCCCTTTTTGGAAAGTAGACATTCCAAGGTATTTAGTAAGAGGCATGGTGAATTTTTTTAAGTTGTCATTTTTCCCACAATTCTTTGCAAAATGAAGTTTTTTTTTTTTTTTTTTTTTCACAAAATTGTCATATGTTAACGGGTTATTTCTCACACCCAGCATATGCATACCACAAATTACACCCCAAAACACATTCTACTACTCCTGAGTATGGCGATACCACATGTGTGACACTTTTACACAGCCTGGCCACATACAGAAGCCCAATAGGCAGGGAGCACCATCAGGCGTTCTAGGAGCATAAATTACACACATAATTTCGTGACTACTTCTTGCACTTTTGAAGGTCCTGGAGCACCAGAACAATGGAAATGCCCAAAAAATGGCCCCATTTTGGAAAGAAAACACCCCAACGTATATTCTAGGAGGCATAATGAGTCTTTTGAACATGTCATTTTTTCCACAAGTTTTTGGAAAATGTGGAAAGAAAATGAAACCGCATTTTTTTTTTTTTACACAAAGTTGTTCATTTATACAATATTTCTAACACACAGCATGTACCTAGCAAAAATGACACCCCAAAATATATTCTGCTACTCCTCCCGAGTATGGAGATACCACATGTGTGACACTTTTACACAGCCTGACCACATACAGAGGCCCAACATGCAGGGAGCACCGTCAGGTTTTCTAGGGGCCTACATTTCAAATCTAATTTGACTGCCTTTTACACTATTGTGAGGCACTGTGGTGGCACGGATAGGCACTGTTGTGGCACAGATGTGCAGTGTAGTGGCACGGGTGGGCAGTGTAGTGGCATGGGTGGGCAGTGTAGTGGCACGGGTGGGCACTGTAGTGGCAAGTTTGGGCACTGTAGTGGCACGAATGGGCACTGTAGTGGCACAGATGGGCACTGTAGTGGCACGGATGGGCACTGTAGTGGCATGGATGTGTCACGGATGAGAACTGATGTGGTATGGATGAGCATAAATGAAGCACAAATGAGCCATGGATGGGGGGATGGATGAGCCACGGATGGGGGGATGGATGAGCCACGGATGGGGATGGATGAGCCACGGATGGGGATGACTGAGCACGGATGGGGATGACTGAGCATGGATGGATGGGTGAGCACGGCTGGGTGGGTGAGCATGGATGGATGCTGGGTGGGTGAGCATGGATGGATGGATGGGTGAGCATGGATGGATGGATGGCTAGGTGAGTATGGTTGGGTGGGTGAGCATGCATGGATGGATGGGTGAGCATGGATGGGTGAGCATGGCTGTGCGAGGATGGATGGATTGATGGATGGGTGGCTGAGCATGGATGGGCTAAGAATGGGGGGTGTGGATGGATGGGGTGGATGGCTGAGTGGGTGATTGATGGATGGTGGGGGTTGCTAACTGTCATTTAGCAGTGCTGTGGGCATTACACATCGCCCACAGCACTGCACACGTCTTTCCTCCCCCCTCTCTCCTCTCACAATGCACCGATCGGTGCAGAGAGGAGAGAGAAAAGCCGGCGGAAGCGCTGGCTTGTTGACATGTGATGACGGCTCACAGCGGCCATTCACCGCGATCCGTGATCAGTCGGGTCCCCCGGACCCGACGGTCACGGATGTTCCCGTGTGCGCGCCCCAGGGGGCGCGCGGGAAGCGCAATTCTGGGAGGACATCCATGGACGTCCTCCCAGAATAACCCGACCTCGCTGTGGACGTCTTTTGTCTATAGCGCGGTCGGGAAGTGGTTAAGGTTACTGTGGGATGCAGATTGATACGCCCTCTCCCCCACTGACTGAATAGGCTGTCCCAACTTGTCCGCCTGGTGTGGTTATGCGGGGGCCAGCAAGCTCTGACTGGTACCGAAGGTGGAGGGAAAGTTGAGGGGCGTCTAGTAACTGTATGAGAGCACCAGTTCACCGTATAGGTGGAGGACTGGCAAATAGCACAAAACGGGGAACGTAGAGCGGCAAAGTGGTTGCAGAAAAGCTCTCTGTCAATGACACTCCAGTTTGAAGAGCAGCGTGGAGAGCTCAGGCTTCCTGGCTGTAGTGGGGTAGGGAGCGCGCCGCAGCTCTGCTGTAAACTTGGGGATGGTCCATCCCCTGAGGGAGTGCACGCTGCCACTCTCAAGCCCGCAGAGGGTGACAGAGGGGTGGGTATGAGGTCCGCACTGCTAGCCCGCGACATGGCTGCGACTATAAGACAAAACAAGGGGGGAGCATGTGTCAAGAGGAGTCGTAGCAGTAGGATAGTGCAGAATAATGTGACAGATAGACCCGATAACCTGTACCTGACTGAAGCTCTAGTAGTGAGGTCCTGGTAAGGATCGAAACCTGGTCGACCGGAAACCTGTAATAGGGCGACATGAGTGAAAAATGTATATCTCTTTTATTTTCCTGAACGGACTGTCCCACCCATGTTATGCGGGTGGCCCTGATGAAGAAGTGATCCCTGTGTTGGTTTTTTTTTTTCTAGGCAAACATCCAACCTGATGCAGTATGAGACCTGAACTCAACTGACCTGAAGGTGAAATGACAGAGAAAACGATGAGTGTTTCGTGTGCGAATGCTACTAAAGAGCAGTGGACGATTAAGTGCCATTAAATTGGTGTGTGGCTGATAGTGTGCCACTGAGAATGTGCTTGTAAGGAGTTATGTTCCTATATGCTTGCAGCGATTGCGAGGGGTTGATGTAATATGTGATAATTGCTGCGCTAGGTGAAATAATACAACGTTGACAGCAGCCAGCATAATATTGTTGAACATCCACAATATCAAAACAAAAATGAAAAAGTGGTGCAGCGCAAAAAATGTTAGGTATAACAGTCCACAGTTATAAATGGGTTAAAGATTCCTCTAGATGGCATAGGATATAGAGATGTGGGACCCGTCACCAAAACCCTCACACACTGCCTCTTACCAGCTCCAGATGACCCCCACCACAGAGGTCAAAAAAGCCTTTCAGATCTTAAACCAGATTCACACCAGGGACAGACTTCCAATCGGACCCAGATCAGGCAGGAATTTGTTGAATGAAGGTGTAGTAGTATTGCAGAGCTCTACTCACTGTGCACTCAGATCCACTAAGTTCTTGGCTCAATTGTCATATAAGATAAAAAAACAGGCTCATTGTGCAGATTCTCTAACTAGTATTTATTGTGTAACCACTTCAAGACTAAGTCTGTTTTTTTTTTTATTCTGTGCTTACGAGCTAAAAACAGTTTTTTTTTGCTATAAAATTACTTAGAACCCCCAAACATTATATTTTTTTTTTCTAACACCCTAGAGAATAAAATGGCGGTCATTGCAAAACTTTGTCACACCGTATTTGCACAGCGGTCTTCTAAGCATGCTTTTTTTTTAATAAATTCCGTTTTTTTAGTTAAAAAATAGGAAAACAGTAAAGTTAGGCCAATTTTTTTCCATATTGTGAAAGATAATGTTATGCCGAGTAAAATGATACCCAACATGTCATGCTTCAAAATTATGTCCGCTCGTGGAATGGCGACAAACTTTGCAGCTTAAAAATCTCCATTGGCAATGTTTAAAAAATTCTACAAGTTCACAGTTTTGTGTTACAGAGGAGGTCTAGTGCTAAAATTGTTGCTCTCGCACTAACGATGGTGGCAATACCTCACATGTGTGGTTTGAACGCTGTTTTCATATGTCGTGGGACTTACGTATGCGTTCGCTTCTGCGCGCGAGCTCGGCGGGATGGAGCGCTTTAAATTTTTTTTTTAATTATTTATTTTACTTTTTATTTTTACACTTTTTTTTTTTTTAAAAAATGATCACTTTTATTCCTATTACAAGAAATGTAAACATTCCTTGTAATAGAAAAAAGCATGACAGGTCCTCTTAAATATGAGATCTGGGGTCAAAAAGACCTCAGATCTCATATTTACACTAAAATGCAAAAAAAAATAAAATAAATAAAAATCTGAAAAAAATGACAGCCCAAAAAAAACAAAAAAAAACAGGCCCTTTAAGACCGTTGGACGGACGTGACTTCTGACGTCATCTCCGCCCCGCCGTATTATGGAGCCGAGTGAGCGAGTCGGCTCACAGACACTGGGGCAGACTGATCGGATCATCTCCGCTGCTGCTGGCGGGACCGGTAAGCGGCGGAGATGACCGGAAAGTGGCGGGAGGGGGGGCACCTCTCCCGCAGCTGATAAAAGTGATCTCGCAGCGAATCCGCCGCTAAGACCACTTTTATCATGTGCAGAAAAAAATGGTATCAGTATGGTGCCTGCAGCTGCAGGCACCATTCAGATATCACCACTCAAACCCAAGGACGTCATATGATGTCCGGAGGTACGGAAGTGGTTAAAAAGTAATGCACTTACATCAAATTTGTAGATAACAGGCACGTCTGTATTCCTGGGAACTACCAGCATTCCCCACAACCAAGATGGCTGCTTCATCTCCGTCCAGGCTCCTGCGTCGTGTCCTAGGCTCCTCCCAACGCATTTCGTCATACACTGACGTCTGGGACGTGGCCTAGGCGCAGGAGCCTGGATGGAGACGTGGTGGCCATCTTGATTGTGGGGGAGTGCTGGTAGTACGTTTGAGTGCTCGTATCGACTGTGAAGGGGTCTATGTTGATGCGTGCTCGCAGCGATTGCAAAGAGTTTACCTAAATACGTGCTTTACAGCGATTGCAAGAAGTTTGAGTTTGTGCATGCTCGCAGCGATTGCGAGGGATTTACCTTGATGGTTGCTGGCAGAGGTTTGCAAAGAGTAATGCATGTGAACATAGAAACATAGAAAAGTGACGGCAGAAAAAGACTGAGTAGTCCATCGAGTCTGCCCCTTTTTATTTTTTTATTTTTTTTATTTTTTTATTTTTTTTTTTACATTAACCTTGTTGTCTGACTATGGATTTATGTTTATCCCAAGCATGTGCATGTGCATGCTTACCGTAAATGTGTGACGTAATGCTTGTACCCGTGCTTGCAGCGATTGCAAGATGTTGTGCTCGTATGTGTGCTTGCTGCGATTTGCAAGTGACGTTTATGAGTGCTCACAGCGATTACGAGAAGTTGTGATTAGTTGTGTTTGCAACATTTGTGAAAAGGTGGCTGTCGCTGAAGGTATGTTTATGGTAAATGTGAGAGATAGTATATCTGTTTGTGCTTGATAGTGCTGTCAAAGACGTGCTTGCAACGATTGCAAGGGTCTGTGCAGCTGAAGGCGTGTTTGAAGCGATTGCAAATAAGTCACCTAATGATAGTCAAACATGAGGATAGCAGAAATGGAATGTGCAGGAATGCATTGTTGCCTTGATTTATCGGAATTGTCTTTGGAGTAGAACCTGGACCGATAAGAATCGGTAGGCGAGGGGATGATGTGCACAGAGTGATGAAATGAACCGATACGATCTAGTAGTTGGAACTGACATGTACCAATCCGAATCGGTAGTAGGAAATAATATGAACCGATGCAAATCGGTATGAAAATGACATGAACCTATAGCTAGGGGAACGATGAACAGAGAGATGACACAAACCAATTTGAATCGGTAGTAGGGACTGACCTGAAGGAATGTGAATCGGTCGTAGGGAAATTTCATGAACCGACACGAATCGGTAGTAAGAAATAACATGAACCGATGCAAACCAGTAGTGGGGAAATAACATGAACCAGTGCGAATCGGTGGTATGGAAATGACGAACCAATATGAATTGGTAGTAGGAAACGATATGAAACTGATGGTAGGGTAAGGATGAACAGAAAAATGACACAAACCAATTCGAATCGGTAGTAGGGACTGACCTGAATGGATGCGAATCAGTGGTAGGAAAATGACGCGAGTGTGTGTGTGTGACACTGGAATAGACTTGCGTCGTGCCGAGCATCCAAAACACTAAGTCGCTGATACGACCGGGATTCTAATCGGGCCATCGTAGCGTGTATAGGGTGCCACCCCCTCCTCAAAAACTCAACACATACCAACCCCCGAGGCTAATCAGATGCAGTCAAGGCCCAGGTGGGTCTAATTATCACCTCAACCAGCCACAGAACCTGTGCAATCAATACATGCTAATCTCCAAATGGATGAGGAGGCAACCCCATGGACAGTGAAAGCTGTGAGTAATCAAAGCCTGTGTCGAACGATATTGGACAACGACCGACAGTGTCTCGGAGGCTTAGACCTATGAACCAATCGTATGTTTGTGGATGGGATGACATACAAGGCAGGAGGGAACCTGCAAATCTACTATGCCTGTGCCGAATGATGTGGGACAAAAGACAACAGCTCAGAGGCCGCTAAGTTCGAAAGGGATGCAGGATAGGAAACATAATGAATTGTAACATTGTGTAAGAAACGAATCCTACCTGCAACAGCTAGCGAGAACTGCTGACGAAGACCACAAATTGAGACGCCGCAACACACTGGTAATCGAACGCACAGATTCACAAACATTAAGTGAGCTGGGGAGATTCGGCCTAGTGACGTGCTATCGCACACTGGAACCGACAAAGAGCATGGGGTAGTGAGCTGCTTAAATACCCTCCAGGCTCCCCCATAAGTTCAGGCCACTATACTGGCCTTCACATATATATATATATATATATATATATATATATATATATATATATATATATATATATATATATATATACGGTACGGAAAGTATTCAGACCCCCTTACATTTTTCACTCTTTGTTATATTGCAGCCATTTGCTAAAATCATTTACGTTCATTTTTTTCCCTCATTAATGTACACACAGCAGCCCATATTGACAGAAAAACACAGAAATGTTGACATTTTTGCAGATTTATTAAAAAAGAAAAACTGAAATATCACATGGTCCTAAGTATTCAGACCCTTTGCTCGCTATTTAGTAGAAGCGCCCTTTTAATCTAATACAGCCATGAGTCTTTTTGGGAAAGATGCAACAAGTTTTTCACACCTGGATTTGGGGATCCTCTGCCATTCCTCCTTGCAGATCCTCTCCAGTCCTGTCAGGTTGGATGGTGAACGTTGATGGACAGCCATTTTTAGGTCTCTCCAGAGATGCTCAATTGGGTTTAAGTCAGGCCTCTGGCTGGGCCATTCAAGAACAGTCACGGAGTTGTTGTGAAGCCACCACTTCGTTATTTTAGCTGTGTGCTTAGGATCATTGTCTTGTTGGAAAGTAAACCTTCGGCCCAGTCTGAGGTCCTGGGCACTCTGGAGAAGGTTTTTGTTCAGGATATCCCTGTACTTGGCCGCATTCATCTTTCCCTCGATTGCAACCAGTCGTCCTGTCCCTGCAGCTGAAAAACACCCCCTGCTGCCACCACCATGCTTCACTGTTGGGACTGTATTGGACAGGTGATGAGCAGTGCCTGGTTTTTTCCACACATACCGCTTTGAATTAAGGCCAAAAAGTTCTATCTTGGTCTATCATGTGTCTTACACAGATGAGAGGCTTCCGTCGGGCCACTGTGCCATAAAGCCCCGACTGGGGGAGGGCTGCAGTGATGGTTGACTTTCTACAACTTTCTCCCATCTCCCGAATGCATCTCTGGAGCTCAGCCACAGTGATCTTTGGGTTCTTCTTTACCTCTCTCACCAAGGCTCTTCTCCCCCGATAGCTCAGTTTGGCCAGACGGCCAGCTCTAGGTAGGGTTCTGGTCGTCCCAAACGTCTTCCATTTAAGGATTATGGAGGCCACTGTGCTCTTAGGAACCTTAAGTGCAGCAGAAATTTTTTTTGTAACCTTCGCCAGATCTGTGCCTTGCCACAATTCTGTCTCTGAGCTCTTCAGGCAGTTCCTTTGACCTCATGATTCTCATTTGCTCTGACATGTACTGTGAGCTGTAAGGTCTTATATAGACAGGTGTGTGGCTTTCCTAATCAAGTCCAATCAGTATAATCAAACACAGCTGGACTCAAATGAAGGTGTAGAACCATCTCAAAGATGATCAGAAGAAATGAAGAAGCACCTGAGTTAAATATAAGAGTGTCACAGCAAAGAGTCTTAATACTTAGGACCATGTGATATTTCAGTTTTTCTTTTTTTAAAAATCTGCAAAAATGTCAACAATTCTGTGTTTTTCTGTCAATATGGGGTGCTGTGTGTACATTAATGAGGAAAATAAATGAATTTAAATGATTTTAGCAAATGGCTGCAATATAACAAAGAGTGAAACATTTAAGGGGGTCTGAATACTTTCTGTACCCACTGTATGTATGTATGCGTACATGTGTGTGTGTGTGTGTGTGTGTTTATATATATATATATATATATATATATATATATATATATATATATATATATATATATATATATATACGGTGGGGATCGAAAGTTTGGGCATCCCAGATAAAAATTTGTATTAATGTGCATAAAGAAGCCAAGGAAAGATATATAAATCTCCAAAAGGCATCAAATTACAGATTAGACATTCTTATAATATGTCCACAAAAGTTAGATTTTATTTCCATCATTTACACTTTCAAAATTACAGAAAACAAAAAAATGGCGTCTTCAAAAGTTTGGGCACCCTACAGAATTTATAGCATGCACTGCCCCCTTTGCAAGGCTGAGACCTGCCAGTGTCATGGATTGTTCTCAATCATCGTCTGGGAAGACCAGGTGATGTCAATCTCAAAGGTTTTAAATGCCCAGACTCATCTGACCTTGCCCCAACAATCAGCACCATGGGATCTTCTAAGTAGTTGTCTAGAAACCTGAAACTGAAAATAGTTGACGCTCACAAAGCTGGAGAAGGCTATAAGAAGATAGCAAAGCGTTTTCAGATGTCAATATCCTCTGTTCGGAATGTAATTAAGAAATGGCAGTTGTCAGGAACAGAGGAAGTTAAAGCAAGATCTGGAAGACCAAGAAAAATATCAGACAGAACAGCTCGCAGGATTGTGAGAAAAACAATTCAAAACCCACGTTTGACTGCACGATCCCTCCAGAAAGATCTGGCAGACACTGGAGTTGTGGTACACTATTCCACTATAAAGAGATACTTGTACAAATATGGTCTTCATGGAAGAGTCATCAAAAGAAAACCTCTTCTACGTCCTCACCACAAAAATCAGCGTTTGAACTTTGCTAATGAACATATAGACAAGCCTGATGCATTTTGGAAACAAGTTCTGTGGACCGATGAGGTTAAAATTTAACTTTTTGGCCGGAATGAGCAAAGGTACGTTTGGAGAAGAAGGGGCACAGAATTTAATGAAAAGAACCTCTGTCCAACTGTTAAGCGTTGGGGTGGATCAATCATGCTTTGGGGTTGTATTGCAGCCAGTGGCACAGGGAACATCTCACGAGTAGAAGGGAAAATGGATTCAATAAAATTTCAGCAAATTTTGGATGGTAAATTGATGCCATCTGTGAAAAAGCTGAAGTTAAAGAGAGGATGGCTTCTACAAATGGAAAATGATCCTAAACACACCTCAAAATCCACGGGGGATTACATCAAGAGGCGTAAACTGAAGGTTTTGCCACGGCCTTCACAATCTCCTGACCTCAACATAATTGAAAATCTATGGATAAAAGAGCAGTGCGTGACAGACAGCCCAGAGATCTCAAAGAACTGGAAGACTTTTGTAAGGAAGAATGGGCAAAGATACCTCAAACAAGAATTGAAAGACTCTTGGCTACAAAAAGCATTTACAAGCTGTGATACTTGCCAAAGGGGGCAGTACAAGATATTAACTCTGCAGGGTGCCCAAACTTTTGCAGACGCCATTTTTTTGTTTTCTGTTATTTTGAAAGTGTAAATGATGGAAATAAAATCTAACTTTTTTGACCTATTATAAGAATGTCTAATCTGTAATTTGATGCCTTTTGGATATTTTTCCATCATTACTTGGCTTCTTTATGCACATACAAATTTTTACCTGGGGTGCCCAAACTTTCGATCCCCACTGCGTGTGTGTGTGTGTGTGTATATGTGTGTATATGTGTGTATGTATATATATATATATATATATGTGTGTGTGTATATATATATATATATATATATATATATATATATATATATGTGTATACACACAGTATCTCACAAAAGTGAGTACACCCCTCACCATTTTTGTAAATATTTTATTCTATCTTTTCATGTGACAACATGTAAAGTAGTGAGTATTCAGCTTGCTAAAAAAAAGATTGGTTGCTCTACATAAAGATGGCCTAGGCTATAAGAAGATTGCCAAGACCCTGAAACTGAGCTGCAGCACGGTGGCCAAGACCATACAGCAGTTTAACAAAACAGGTTCCACTCAGAACAGGCCTCGCCATGGTCGACCAAAGAAGTTGAGTGCACATGCTCAGCATCATATCCAGAGGTTTTCTTTGGGAAATAGATGTATGAGTGCTGCCAGCATTGCTGCAGAGGTTGAAGGGGTGGGGGATCAGCCTGTCAGCAATCAGTCCATACGCAGCACACTGCATCAAATTGGTCTGCATGACTGTCATCCCAGAAGGAAGAGTCTTCTAAAGATGATGCACAAGAAAGCCCGCAAACAGTTTGCTGAATACAAGCAGACTAAGGACATGGATTACTGGAACCATGTCCTGTGGTTTGATGAGACCAAGATAAACTTATTTGGTTCAGATGGTGTTAACCAGTTCCTTACCGAGTCATTGTGAAATGACGTCGGCAGGAACTGCTCGTCATTCCAGGCCGACGTCATATGACGTTGACCGCTTCTTGCCACTACTGCGGGCCCCTGGGGGCCCGCAGAGTGGTGATCACGGATCGCTCATCTGCCGGGGGGTCGTCTTCCCCCCCCCGATCGGGGTAAGGAGCCAATGAAACTGGCTTTTTACCATGTGACTGGCTGTGTCCAATCACAGCCGGTCACTACCGATCTTCCCCTGCACGCCGCTCGTGCGTGCCCCTGGGGGCGCGCAGCGAGGCGATCGGGTCTGAGGCTTGTCCCTAGGACAAAGCCCAGCTCCAATCCGTGTAAAGAGCCAATAGAATGGGCTCTTTACCACGTGACCGGCTGTGTCAATCACAGCCGGTCATGTGATGTATACAAACGGCGGTAACAAGCCGTTACCGCGGTTCTCCCTGTCACACATGATCGGTGTGTGACAGAGAGAACCGCGGTAACAGCTCGTTACCGCTGTTTGTTTACATCACATGACCGGCTGTGATTGACACAGCCGGTCACGTGGTAAAGAGCCCATTCTATTGGCTCTTTACAAGGATTGGAGCTGGGCTTTGTGCCTGCCCATCTGAGTACCCGAGTACCTGTCACCTGCCCATCTGAGTACCTGTCACCTGTCCATCAGAGTACCCGAGTACCTGTCACCTGTCCATCAGAATACCCGAGTACCTGTCACCAGCCCATCTGAGTACCCGAGTACCTGTCACCAGCCCATCTGAGTACCCGAGTACCTGTCACCAACCCATCAAAGTACCCGTCACCTGCCCATCAGAGTACCTGTCACTTGCCCATCAGAGTATCCGAGTACCTGTCATCAGCCCATCAGAGTACCCGAGTACTTGTCACCAGCCCATCAGCGTTCCCGAGTACCTGTCACCTGCCCATCAGAGTACCTGTCGCCAGCCCATCAGAGTACCCGAGTACCTGTCACCTGCCCATCAGCGTACCGAGTACCTGTCACCTACACATCTGAGTACTCAAGTACCTGTAACCAGCCCACCTGAGTACCCAAGTACCTGTAACCAGCCCATCAGAGTACCCGAGTACCTGTCACCTGCACATAAAAGAGAACCTGAGTACCTGTCATCTGCCCATTAGAGTACCCGAGTACCTGTCACCAGCCCATCAGCATACCCGAGTACCTGCCCACCTGAGTACCCGAGTACCTGTCACCAGCCCATCAGAGTACCAGTCACCTGCCCTTCAGATTACCCGAGTACCTGTCACCAACCCATCTGAGTAACCGAGTACCTGTCTCCAGCCCATCAAAGTACCCAAGTACCTATCTGCAGCCCATCGGAATACCTGAGTACCTATCTGCAGCCCATTAGAGTACCCAAGTACCTATGTGCAGCCCATGCCTCATAGAATATGTAATGTAGTAATTTTTGCTATGCACATGCTATGTGTTAGAAATATCTTATAAATTGACCACCTTGTGTAAAAATAAAAGCGTTTTCATTTTCTTTCCACGTTTTTCGAAGACTTGTGAAAAAAATGAACCGTTCAAAAGACTCATAATGCCTCTTAGATTATACGTTGGGGTGTTTGCTTTCCAAAATGGGGTAATTTTGTGGGTAATTCCATTGCCCTGGTGCTCCAGGGCCTTCAAAAGTGTAATAGGTCGTTAGGAAATTAGATGTGAAAATTCTGCTCCTAGAATGCATGATGGTGCTCCCTGCATGTTGGACCTCCCTATGTGGCCAGGCTGTGAAAAAGTCTCACACGTGGTATCACCATACTCGGGGAGAGTAGCAGAATGTATTTTGGGGTGTAATTGGAAGTATGCAAATGCTGTGTGTGAGAAATAACTTATGACAATTTTGTGCAAAAAAACAAAAAAAATAATAATTTATTAATTTTCCCAAGAATTGTGGGGAAAAAGTACAACTTCAAAAAATTCGCCATGCCTCTTACTAAATACCTTGGAATGTCTACTTTTCAAAATGGGGTCATTTGGGGGGTATTTGTACTTTCCTGACATTTCAGGGCCTCAAGAAATGAGATAGGCCATCAGTGCATAAGGTGTGATCAATTTTCAATGATTTGCACCATAGTTTGTAGACTCTATAACGTTCACACAGAGCAAATAATATACACTTATTTGGGTTATTTTTACCAAAGCTAGGTAGCCGTATAGGTTTTGGCCCAAATTTATGAACAAAAATTACTTATTTGCAAAATTTTATCACAGAAAATAAAAAAAAGTGTTTTTTTTTTCAAAATTTTTGCACTTTTTTCAATTATGTCGCAAACAATAAAAAACCCAGAGAAAGCTCTATTTGTGTGAAAAAATTATAAAAATTTTGTTTGGGTACAGTGTAGCATGAGTGAGTAATTGTCATTCAAAGTGTGAGAGCGCTGAAAGATAATTGGTCTGGGCAGGAAGGGGGTATAAACGTCCGGTATTGAAGTGGTTAAGCATGTGTGGTGGCAACCAGGTGAGAAGTACAAAGACAAATGTGTGTTGCCTACAGTCAAGCATGGTGGTGGGAGTGTCATTTTGGCCTACTTAAGGGGGATGGAGAGACGATCCAAATGGACATCTCACTCACACCACAGCAGGGGTGATTCTGGCAACAAGGACCGGCACCTAGGAATATACAGACTCCTTCATAGAGGTCAGTTTAATGGGACACAACTTCCGGGGGGTTGTTTGGCTCAGGGAATGACACCCTGATTTTTACAATTATTAGTTCAAATTGTTTTTCTCCTTTTACCTTTTGTGCTTACAGGGCAGTGATTTTGATCATTCCCACCAAGGAATACTCAAATAGGCTATACCATACCATAGTCCCTGTCTAGCCGAAGGGTACGAAAGGGTACTTTTATTTCATCATTTAACCCATTACTTACAACCTATTCAAAAGTAATATTTAAAAGTAAGTTTCTCCTACGTTCACTGACAGACGCAGCTCTTCATTACGTGTGGGTTTATGCTTGTCCAACTAGGAGTTAACTAGGCAGGGAAAAGAAACAGCTGGCCCCTCCCATGGGGCCATCCTCTCTTCCCACATAAACCTTCTCCATAGCCTAGCTCTTCAGTTTCAATGCCTAGTTTGCAAGGAGTTGACCTGGCTTCCCTTTAGGGGAATTGCGGTCCTATTTGTGACCGTTTTTTCTTTATTCTTTCTTTACTTTTATTTTATTTGACTTCTATCAAGACATTGGTCTGCTATCAAGAAGCTGGCCGGGGCATAGAGAGTCCATGGGCTCTGTACTTTCGCCGGCCTGGCCGACCGATGCGAGCCAGTCCCGCCGTATGGGGACCCGCCGCATAGTGCCTGTTTTGTGCGGGTGGCCTGGGGTGATCCCCACTTACGCCCAGTCCTGGATGCAATTCGGGTAGGGCGATTTTCTGGCCTGTAGCATACCGTCCAGGCAGGGGCGGAAAGTCTGCGACTGGGTGGCTACCCACGGCGGTCATCCGGAGTGGTGAGTGAGAGTTCCTTCCTTCCCCCTTTTCAGGGGGCGGAAGGGGGACCGACGACCCCCTCCCCACTTCCCCCGCGCCGCACCCGATCGTCTGGCGACCGTCCGTTGCTTTTTCGCCGCAATCCCTGGTGCACTGTGGGGCGCTGGTGTGCGGCTGTGTGGGGGTGCCCTCAACCTTTAGTATACATCTGTGTGTTACTAAGGGGGATTTGGGGGGAGAACGATAGCAGTCTATACTGCTGAACCTGCTAGCTGCTGGCTCAGACGCATCTGCGCAAAGGGCTTTTTTGGATCAGCTGCGGCGGTCTTTAGTGAATGCTCCCCGGGCGGATGTTGCCCAACAGGCCCCCAAGAAGCGTCCCTCGGAGAAAGGGATCAGGGGACGGCGGTTTTCCGCCATTATCGCTGGAATTCGCACTACTCTGCGACTTAGCCAGGATGACGAATCGTAGACTTCTGCGTATGTGTGGGGTCCTCCAGGCCCCATCGGGCCCCCAAAGCTTACCCCTTTGATCAATTTTTTTGATCACTTTAGTTATCATGAATGGCAGCGTCCGCAACATTCTTTTTCGCGGCAGCACAGTGGTGTAGTGGGTAGCACTTGCACCTGACAGCAAAATGCTTGCTGGCTCAGATCCTAGCCATGACCTCCCTGCCTGAAGTTTGCATGTTCTTCCTGTGCCTGCGTGGGTTTCCTCCCGGTGCTCCGGTTTCCTCCCACACTTCGAGAGCATAGGTCAAAATGGTTCGCTGCTATCCCTTTGAGGAAAGCTTTTTTGTAAAAAAACGGAAATCACCTGTGGTGGTCCCGCTGATAGCTCGCCTTAATGGGGCGACGACCATTCCTCTGGAAGGGGTTCCTTCCTTCAAGGACCCCGCTGGCTAAAAGACAGAGGCACTGTTAAAGTCGCTCTTCCTGGTGGCAGGCTCTGCGGCCAACCCTGACGTCCGCCATGGCGGCGCAATATCTGGCTGAGCGTATGGCGGAGCTCCAGAATGTTCTGGACTGAGGCTGCCTAATGGATACGCCGCACAGAGCTCAATTTTTGCTCCAAGGTTTCAAGTACCTTGGTGATGCGGCCGTTGATTTACTGCCTATGTAACCAGGATAGCGGTGTTGCCGTATCCTCAGACGGGTACTCTGGTTGCGTTTTTGGTCCGGTGACCATGCTTCCAAAAAAAAAAAAAAAAAAGTCTCGTGAGATCATTAAGGATTTCACAGGAGATAAGTGCACCTTCCTCCCAGAGCCCCGGAGGCGTGAGTTTCACCGTAGACAGGGGCCCCCTACCTGGGGTCAGAAGAGGTTCTTTCGTGCAGCGGGGAAAGGGACCCGTCCCGGTGAGGTCGCTGCAGGGGCCGGGTACCGGCAGTGGCAGCGCAAAACCAAAAAGGTGGAGGACATTCCTCCTCAGCCTGATGGGTTGCCCCCACCCGGGCTTCGGGTGGGGGGACGTTTCTGAGTTCAACACTCTGCCCCCAGTCAGGTTCTTCCCTTCGACCGTAGGGCTCCCGCAGGCAAAACACTCTCAAACCAAGGGGTGATCGTGCCAGTGCCTCCAGTTTTCGAGGTTTTTACTCAAATCTGTTCGTGGTCCCTAAAAAAGGGGGGGGTTCGACCAGTACTGGACCTAAAGGCCATGACCTGGTATGTTAGGGTGCGAAAATTCCATATGGAATCTATCTGCCCGGTTGTGGCCGCCCTCCATCAGGGGGAATTTCTGGTGTCTCTGGACATCAGGGATGCGTGCCTCCATTTACCCATTTGTCCACGGCATCAGCGTTTCCTTCACTTGGCAGTAGGAGACCTCAATTATCAATTTGTGGCACTCCCTTTCGGTCTTGCCTCAGCCCCTCGAGTTTTCACAAAACTGGTATTGGCGTGGCTGCGATAGAGAGGCATTGCGGTAGTAGCCTACCTAGACGACCTGCTCCTGCAAGCGGAGTCCACCTCGGCTCTGGAAGAGCATAGTGACTCGCTGCAGGACTTTAGCTGGTCGCTCTACCTGCAGAAGTCGACGGTGTCTCCACCCCGTCGCCTGGAGTATCTGGGCTTGATTCTGGACTCAGAGCAGGCAAAGTTTTTTCTTCCTCCAGCCAAGTTGCTGTCACTGCAGTCGGCAGTGCGAACCCTCCTGTCACACAGTCGGTCTTCATTACGATTCTGTATGCGGGTGCTGGGGCTCATGGTCTCGACTTTTGAGGCAATACCATACGCCCAGAGTCACACTCGTCTCCTTCAGCGAGCAATCCTGGCTCGGTGGGACAGGTTCCCTCTGACCTTGGACCTTCTGATCCGCCTGAGCTCCCAAACCAGGGCGTCTCTGACCTGGTAGATTCGGGACTCGGCGTTGGTTCAGGGGAAGTCGTTCCTGCCCCTTCAGTGGGTGATCATCACTGCCCAGGGCCGTTGGTCGACACAGGAGGCTCACCTCCCCATCGATGGCTGGAACTGAGAGTAATCATATTGTGCCTGTCTCACTGGACAGTGCGGTTTAAGGGCCGTCCGATTCAGATTCAGTCAGACTAGGCCATGGCAGTGGCTTATGTGAACCATCAGGGCGGTACGAGGAGTCCAGCAGCTGCGGTGGAGACATCTCTGATACTGCATTGGGCGGAATGTCACGTTTCGGCACTCTCCACCGCTTACATTACAGGTGTGGAAAACTGGCAGGCGGTATTTTTCAGTCGCCAGACGCTGGACCAGGGAGAGTGGTCTCCCCACCCGGAGGTGTTCGACCAGATATGCCGCAGATGGGGGGCGCCGGACGTGGATCTCTTGGCGTCTCGGTTCAATCACAAGGTGAAGACCTTTGTGTCAAGATTGAAAGATCCGTTGGCAGTGGCCACGGACGCGCTGGTGGCCCCCTGGGGCCATTATTGTCTTCTGTTCGCCTTCCCTCTGATAAAGCTTCTACCTCGTTTGATACGCAGGATAGTGGCGGAGGGAATACCAATAATCCTGGTGGCTCCAGATTGGCTTCAGCGCACTTGGTACGCCGACGTGGTGCAAATGGTAGCAGATGCCTCCTGGCGGCTCACGCTGCGAGACAATCTACTGTCTCAGGGGCCCATCTCGCACTCTGCTTTGCCCTTGCTGGCTTTGACGGCCTGGCTATCGAGTCCCAGGTGCTAAGAGACAGGGGAGTCGCTGTCTCCGTGATCCCTACCTTGTTGAAGGCTTGCAAGTGTACTTCTCGCAAGATTTACCATCGCACCTGGAAGGCTTATATAGCTTGGTGCGAGGCGGAGGGTCATAACCCTCGCTCTTATGTAGTGTCCAGGGTCCTGACTTTTTTGCAGCAGGACCTGAACAAAAAACTGGCTTTGAGTAATCTCAAGGGCCAGATATCGGCTCTGGCGATTCTTTTCTAGAGACCTTTGGTTTCGCACTCGTTGATTCGTACCTTTGTACAAGGTGTGCGACATGTGGCACCTCGGGTGAAGGCCCGACGGCCCAGTGGGATCTGAATTTGGTGCTTTCTGTACTTCAGAAACCACCCTATGTAAATAGCAGGGAGATTGCCTTACAGCTGCTGTCGCAAAAGGTGGCTTTTTTGGTAGCCATCACTTCCGCCAGACGGTTGTCTGAAATGACAGCACTATTGTGCAAGTCTCTCTACCTGGTCCTGCATAAGGACAAGGCGATTTTTCGACCCTTTCCTTCCTTCCTTCCAAAGGTGGTCTCTTCTTTTCACATTAATGAAGATATTGTTCTTCATCCATTGTGCCCTCGTCCATCGCACCCAAAGGAAATTGAGTTGCATGCCGTGGATGTAGTGAGGGCCTTACGAATGTAATTAGCTGCTACAGCTTCTTTTCGGAAGGCTGATGCATTGTTTGTGCTGACAGAGGGTCCGCGCAAAGGTTTGGCGGCCTCGTCCGCTACTATTTCTCGTTGGTTTAGACAAACCGTGACCCGCGCATATTCTGTCGGGGCAAGGTTCCCCCCTTAACGGTCACGGCTCATTCTACCAGGGCTGTTAGCACTTCCTGGGTTTTCAGACACCAGGCCTCGGTGTCACAGGTGTGCAAGGTGGCCATTTGGGCCTCGGTACACACTTTCTCTAAGTTTTATAGGTTGATATGCTAGCATCTTCGGATGCTGCTTTTGGCCGCAATGTTTTGCAGGCGGCAGTGTAGGCGCATCTGGCGCCTCCTTAACCACTTGCCGACCGCCAGCCGCAGGTTGACGGCGACAAAGTGGTGCGATATCGCAAATCGCCGTCATCTGACGGCGGCTGCGAGATTGCGCACTCGCCGCCGGAGGCGCGCCCGCACACTCACTGTGTTCGGGGAGGGCCAGGGAGCGGCGGCCTCGATCGCCGCCGGCTACCCACGATGCCCCCCCCCGGAGTGAAAGAACGGAGGTCCGTGTAAGTAAACACGGACCTCCGTTCTGTGAGGGGGGGAAGGGCTGTGATCACAGCCTTCCTCTACACGGAAGCTGTGATCACTTCCCTTCCCCAGCTAGGGCAGTCCCCCCACAGTTAGAACACGCCCAGGGAACACAGTTAACCCTTAGAGCTCCCCCTGCAGGTTAACCCCTTCACTGCCAATGGCATTTACACCATAATCAGTGCATTTTTATAGCACTGATCGCTGTATAAATGCCAATGGTCCCAAAAAAGTGTCAAAATGGTCCGACATGTCCGCCCCAATATCGCAGTACCGCTAAAAATCGCAGATCGCCGCCATTACTAATAAAAAAAATAAATAAAAACCCCAAAAATTAATTCTCATCGTCCGTAAACGCGGCCATTTTTGCGCAAACCAATCAATAAACGCCGATTGCGATTTTTTTTTTATCGCAAATATGAGGAAGAATATAAATCGGCCAAAAACGGTGAAAAAAAATGTTTTTTTATATTATTTTTTGGATTTGTATTTTAGCAAAAAGTAAGAAATTTGGGCTTTTTTGCAAAATTGTCGCTCTTTTGTTTATAGCGGTGATCAGAAATGACGCAGCGATGATCAAATACCATCAAAAGAAAGCTCTGTTTGTAGGAAAAAAAGGACGCAAATTTAGTTTGGGTACAACGTCACACGACCGCGCAATTGTCAGTTAAAGTGACACAGCGCCGAATCGCAAAAAGGGCTCTGGTCCTAAAGTGTGAAATCCTTCCGGGGCTGAAGTGGTTAAGAGGTTCTGCTGGGTACAGTTGTTATCGTTTACCCACCCCTCTTTTTGACACAGCTTGGGGACATCCCCACACGTAATGAAGAGCTGTGTCTGTCAGTGAACATAGGAGAAAAAGGGATTTTATTAAAACTTACCGTAAAATTCTTTTCTCCAAGTTCACTGACAGACGCAGCACCCACCCCTCTGTGCTCTGTTTTCTGTACGGCTTGTGTACGAACTGAAGAGCTAAGCTATGGAGAGGGTTTATGTGGGAAGAGAGGACGGCCCCATGGGAGGGGCCAGCTGTTTCTTTTCCCTGCCTAGTTAACTCCTAGTTGGACAAGCATAAACCCACACATAATGAAGAGCTGCGTCTGTCAGTGAACTCGGAGAAAAGGATTTTACGGTAAGTTTTAATAAAACCCCTTTTTTACTATGAAGTTTTATTATTATTTTTACCTCTATGGTTTGCGAGTCTATTCTTTGTGTATATATTTTTGTGTACATGTGTATAGAGATATACAAAAGTTCAGCATGGATGACTCTCACCTGCTCAAAATATAACACACTAGAGTACAGTATATTATAACTTAAGGTTTAGTATAATTATTGACCACACCAATACCCACTTAAACACCCTAACGTGTATACTGTTCCTCCCTCTTACTGTTTTACGTCTTATATTATATTCTATACACATATATATTATAAATATAATATATTTTTGACTATTTTGACACATATTTTTGCATTTTCATCTATTCTTTTCTATCTTTATTACTCCCCAACGCACGCTATTCAGTGTGATGTGAAATAAAAGATTATATATATATAGTGTAAGGGGGTTAGCTCGGCAGCGTGTGTGTGTGACCCCCTGGAAGGGTTCACTATACAAACAGGCACAGCGAAACAGCATTTGCAGATGAAAACACAAAAGTGTGGTTTATTTTTACTATGTACAATTGTAGAAAAACAGCAAAACAAAAACAAACATCAAAATAAATCCTTGCCAACTTGGCCACTTACTAAACTTTGTAGGTTTCCCTGTCTGCCAGCTAGGTGCAGCCTTGTGCTACACCTAGCACCTATCTCCCTGCTGTTATAATCAACCACACAGGCTTCTTACCTCACAGGATCTGTGTAACGCTCCCCAGTCTATTCACACAGAAACTGGTTTCAGGGTGGAGCACTCACCTATATTTGCTGGGAGTTTATGAAAGGCCTTAATGAGCCAGCTCAACTTAGCTGGGCTCATTACCTCTACCCCTGCAAGACTCTCAGCACTTCCCCTTAGTGGTAGAAATCAGCATAGAGTCTAAACCTGTGACAAATATATCTGCCATCCTGGATGCAACCATGTGATTTTACCTGCCTGCTGTCACATACCCCCCATCTTGTTTCAACGTTGGTGTTTGGAACACAAGCAGTCAGGCACGCATGTACCCGAGACAAGGCATCCACATTTTCCATTTGAACACCAGGGTGATGCTTCCCAGTAAAGTTGAATTCCTGCAGGGCCAGGAACTACCTATTTTCCCTTCTGTTGGTCTCCTTGTTTTGAGACATCCATTTTAAGGGCACGTGATCAGTAACCAGGTCAAAGTGTCTACCCAGCAAATAGTAACTAAGGGAATCTAGCGCCCACTTCACAGCTAAACACTCTTTCTCTATTGTGACATAATTCTCTTTGTGGGATTTCAGTTTTCTGCTGAGATAAATGACTGGGTGTTCTTCCCCCTTCCAAACCTGGGACAACACTGCTCCTAAGCCCACATCTGACACATCAGTCTGTACAACAAAGTCCTTAGAAAAGTCAGGGGAGTACAGCAGTGGCTAGCTGCGTAAGGCTTTTTTCAAAGACTGGAAGGCTGCTTCAGCCTCCGGGGTCCACTTCACTATGATAGACACTTTCCCTTTCGTCATGTTGGCACAGCCTGCAAAGCAAAGTGAGGAATGAATCACCGATAGTATCCAGCAGTTCCGAGGAACGCTCAAACCTGCTTCTTACAGTTGGGGCATGGCCAACTATGGCTTCCACTTTGTTGACTTCGGGTTTTATTTCTCCCCTCCCAATAGTGTACCCCAGATATTTGGCCTCTTCCTGTCCAATGGTACATTTTTTTGGATTGGTCGTGAACCCAGCTTCCCTTATGGAGTCAACACTGCTTGCACTTTTGGCAGATGTGAGGCCCAATTCGTACTGTGGATAATCACATTGTCCTGGTAGGCTGCAGCATACTTCTGATGGGGCCTCAGAATCTTGTCCATTTTCCGCTGGAATGTTGCTGGTGCATTTTGTAATCCAAACGGCATTCTTCTATATTGGAATGCCCCCTCTGGTGTTACAAATGCTGTTTTCTCCTTCGCTGACTCAGCTAGGTGAATTTGCCAATACCCCTTGGTGAGATCAAGGGTCGTCATGTATCGGGCTGTTCCCAGCCGGTCCATCAGTTCATCTATGCGAGGCAAGGGGTAGGTGTCAAATTTTGTAACTTTATTCAACTGCCGGAAATCGTTACAAAATCTCCAGCTCCCATCGGGTTTGGGCACTAAAGATTCTTCTATCACACCTAGTTCAAGCATTCGTTGAACTTCCCCACGTATTGCCTCCGGTACTCGATAGGGTTTTAGTTTCACTCTTTCACCTGGCGGGCTGATAATGTCATGCTCTACCCCAGATGTTTGTCCCGGCAGCTCAGAGAGCACCTCTCTGCTGCGGAGCACTAACTCTTTTACCTCCTGTTTTTGGGGTTTCAATAGGGTGACTGCTATTCCAACCTCAGGAATTAAGCAATCCGACTTAGTTGGTGATACCAAGGTTTCTGCGAATAGGGATTCGCTATCCCTCCAGGCTTTCAACAGATTAATGTGGTATATCTGTTCTGGCTTTCGCCTTCCTGGTTTTCTGACCCTATAGTTCACCTCACTCACTTTTTCAATTATCTCGTATGGGCCCTGCCATTTGGCCTGGAATCTGCTTTCGACCGTAAGGATGAGTACCAACACCCTATCCCCTGGGGAAAAAGTATGGGTTTTGGCCTTATGGTTGTACACCCTTTGCTGTGCTAACTGCGCTTGGGTCAAGTGTTCTTTGACAATTGGCATTATCTGTGCAATCCTATCTTGCATCAGGGCGACATGCTCAATCACACTCTGGTGGGGAGAACTCTCACTTTCCCCAGTTTCCTTGGCGATATCCAACAGCCCTCTTGGGTGTCTCCCATGGAGTAACTCGAAGGGCGAGAACCCGGTAGAGGATTATGGTACTTCACGAATAGCAAACATCAAGTAGAGTATTAAACAGTTCCAATCCTTTTCATCTCTATCCACCACCTTTTTTAACATTTGTTTTTGTTGAACCTTTCAACCAACCCATCTGTTTGAGGGTGATACATGGATGTATGCAATTGTGTCACTTTGAACAACTTGCACAACTCTTTCATTACCTTGGACATAAACGGTGTACCCTTGTCTGTAAGCAATTCCTTGCAAATACCCACCCGGCTGAAGATGAAAAATAGCTCTTTGGCTATCGTCTTGGCTGAGGTATTTCTAAGAGGGATCGCTTCGGGATAGCAGGTGGCATAGTCTAATATGACCAAAATATACTGATGCCCCCTAGCGGACTTCAGTATCGGGCCTACCAAATCCATTGCTATCCTCTTAAAGGGAACCTCAATGATGGGGAGAGGTACCAGCGGGTTACGGAAATGTGACAAAGGTGCCGACTTCTGACACACAGGGCAGGAGGAACAATACTTTTCTATTTCCTTCATGACCCCAGGCCAATAGAACCTCTGCAATACTATCTCTCTGGTTTTCTCTGCCCCCAAATGACCTCCCAGAATGTGCCCATGGGCTAATTCCAATACCAACTTCCGATAGGGTTTGGGTACCACAAGTTGCTCAATGGTTTCATTCGCCTTTTGAGCAACCCAATATAACAGATCTCTTTCCACAATAAAGTATGGGTAACAGCAAGACTGATCTGGGTGCAATAATTCATCATCTATCTTTACCACATTTTCCCGTGCTTTTATCAGGGTGGGGTCTTTTACCTGTTCTGTGGCAAAATTTTCCCTGTGAACCTCTAAATCAGAAAATTCAACAGATGGCATGCTTTCTTCTGAAGATGTTGGTTCCTCCCCAGTTTCCCGAGTCTCTCCTGCCAACACCGACAAGGAAAATTCTGGAGAGGCCTCACCATTTTCAAAAGCTACCTGGGATTCACCTTCCTGGTCTCTAGGGGCCTCCATGGG